>OX371188.1:8073493-8377459 GCA_947310635.1 Leptodirus hochenwartii
GCCCAAATCTACTTTACCTCTTCTCATATCCTCCTCAATATCCTCACAGTTTCCTTTTATCCACTCTTCTTTCGCTAGCTTGCATTTCCTATTAATTAAGTTCCTTAGTTCTTTATATTTTTTCTGTCCTGCTTCTGTGTTTCCTATTTTAATTTTCCTTCTTGCTTCAATCATTTCCACTATTTCTTCCGTGATCCATTCCCTCCTACCTGCCCTTTTCTTTGTGCCTAATACTTCATTTGCTGCTGTAGTTAACCCATTTCTGATTTCCCTCCATTCGCAATCTATGTCGCTCCTAGATGTTCCATTAGCCATGATTTCTACTTTCTGCTTGTACTTTTCACATACACCAGCTAATTTTAACCTATCGACATCTACTCTGACCTGTTTAGACTTCTGTAATTTCTTGAATTTGACCTCTGAGTCCAGGACTACTAAATTATGGTCACTATCAATATCAGCTCCAGGGTAACTCTTACAATTCTTAATCTGGTTCCTAAACCTCTCTTTAACCAGTATGTAATCTATCTGATACCTCCCTATATCTCCTGGCATTTTCCACGTATATATCCTGCGCTTGTGATTCTGAAAAAGCGTGTTTGCTACCACTAGCTTATTCCTAATACAAAACTCTACCAATCTATCCCCTCTATCATTACGTGTTCCTATTCCATATTCTCCTACTATTGAAACTTCCTTTCCCTTACCTACTACGGCATTCCAATCTCCGGTTACAATTAGATTATCCTGTCCTTTAACGTTTGCTAACCTAGATTCAATCTCCTCATAAATGGATTCTACCTCCTCATCATCGTGACTTGAAGTTGGCATATATACTTGCACTATAACTGTGTCCGTTGGCTTATTATTTTATTATTTTATTTTATTTTATTTTATTTTATTTTACTTTATTTTATTTTATTTTATTTTATTTTATATTATTTTATTTTATTTTATTTTATTTTATTTTATTTTATTTTATTATCCGAAGATTATTTCACCTTGCCTTAGTGAGTGAATATAGATCAGTTCGAACTTGCCGCTCATTTATCGGTGCACGAACATCCCTCACTTGTCAAATAACGGGTCTATTGATCCCAGTTTAGTGTCTGACAGATGGATACGTCCTCCCTTTATCCGCCCCCACATACCGCCCTATTATTATACACGGTGATTCGAAACGACTTCAAATCACCAGAGTTTTAAACCGACGCTTGATCGCACTGTAATTTTTTTGTCCGAAACGATTGCACGAAACGTTTCTAGTCCTTTTGCGCGATTTTTGTTGTTGATGTAATATGAAACTTTATTCAAAACAATTTGGAGAATTTAATTTTTCCTTCGGCTTGGCGAAAAATTATAATTAAAAAGACACATTACTTGTGTAAAATATCACCCAATTTACTGTCATTTACTTATATTACTTATTTGTTCAAACATTTACTCATTTTTTCAAGATTTTCAAAATATAACAAAATTCCGCATTCATTTGCATTATTTTCGAATAATTTATTAATTTTTATCGACATTTGATATACGATTCTTCTGATTTTTTAATTATATTAACAATTCTGCGCAGAAAAATGGCTTTAAATCAATAAAACATATGCTATAGATTAATTACCGAACCATCATTTGTTCTAACTAGATAATAACAATCGCAACGTGCACTTATATTATACATGTACAGGGTATCCAAAAATATCAATTTTAATTACTATACTAAAATTGTACAAATTTATAGTCGATTTATAAAATACTTTTGCGATCATATATTGTAAAAGTCATTCATTTTTGTATTGGTATATTTCTGAAACACCCTGTGTGTGTGTATAATATATGTACCTTGTTGGAAATTAGTCCCCCCCCCCATCCACTTAATTACACTTAATTGATTGGTTAGGAGTTGTCCTTTCTGAGTGTAATACTCAATAATTTATATTCTATTTCCAACTCATCTTCCTCCTCCTCCTCCTCCTCCTCCTCTACCTCCTTTGTTCTTACTTTCGCCTACACCACCTCTCTTCGTACCTACAGTGATGCCTTTTTTCCACCTGTATTCGTCGTCACGTCACTTCCAATCGATTCGTTTACAAAACTTTTCGCAAGTTCATTTTTTTTTTTTTATAAATTTTTGTTGCCATCTAGTTTGGTGCGGCCTTTGATATATCTTTTTTTAATATCTTTTATGAGGTTAAGTTGCATGTTAACGTTTTCTACCGCAAAGAAATTTGCTGCTAAGTAAGTTGCCGTTATGTATTTCGTTACATTTTTTTTTTCGCGGTACTTTAGCGAATCTCAAGACGATTAGTCTGTTAAGACAAAAGGCTTTGGGTGCTGTTTAAATTGATTAATCGGTTGTGTACATATACCTATATACGGCATAGTGCAAATGACACGGATCACCGTTGGAATTTCATTTATTCTACCAAAGAAACGACAAGAAAAATTAAAATCGAATTTCGTTGGTATGAAACTCTCGTTTTTATACTACAAAATTATCCCAAAAAATACCTATAAAGAAGCGGTAATATTTTAGGAGTACATAGCAAAAAGAATTTTCGAAATATCTCAATTTGTTATTGAGATACGCCCATTTCTATTTCCCTCTAAAGAAAAATTGTATTTACGACCTGACCGAGTCAATAAACTCATTGTTGCCACAACAAAATGCGGAAGTACTTAAAGTTCCATTCTTCTGGTACACATATAGGCGCCATGTGCATAATTTATATATACATCCCTGTCTATTGCTTATCAGCCTCTATAGCGCCATCTCCTTCTGCACTAGTCTAGACTTGCTCGGTGCAATGCGCACGTGTTGCGCCACACACTGTCAGGATTTCTCTCTCTAGCGTGGTTTAGTGCATTGGTGTTAGAGTGAGAGTATGTATGGTAGTGCCAAGAATGAGCGCTGCGTGCTGTCATATACAGAGTGTGATATTTATAGTAAATTTATTAAAAATGACATTATATCGTGAGTATACCGTTATTTTTGTTTCTAATTTTTTTGTGAGAATATCAGGATTAAAAAGGAAGTTTTAAAATGTATTAGATTGTGGATATTATTGAAATTAAGCGGTGATAACATGGATTATTACGTTGAATATTATACACTCGGTATATAGATTCGGACCCCTATGCTCAGACAAGTGGAAAGTCGTCAGGCTGTTTGACAACAATAGCAAATTCCTCGAATTACTATGATATAGTACTACAAAGTAAATAAACAAAGCGAGTGGCAATGGGGTGCGACATTCCACGTATTTATGAATGAATATGTTGTTTGTAATGGCAGTACGACGTGTTGCATATAGTAAATACGAATAGGGTATCTAAAATCATTGTAAAAACTGTAATAGGGGAAAATAACACATTTTAAGTGCAGAAGAGATATTTAAATGATTTTATTAAATATTTCAGATGAGTTTATAATATTTTCGGTAGGATCTTTTATAATAATTTCAAAAAATGTAATATTTTGTTTAATAACATTTTTTTAAACATGAAAAAAGTAAATTTTGATCTCTTTTATTTCTTTTTTGGTAAAAATTCGACATTTTCGAATGTGTGTTTATGATGTTGATGGGGTGGGCAAATAAAATTGCAAAATAAGTGATATAGGTTGTCATACAAGTTGCCTATATGAAAATATTTAATTTCTTTATTTAAAAAAATAATAAACACCAGATAATTTTCTATTGAAATGTCATTTCATCGTTACCGATGCCATTTGGACTATTCTGTATGTATACAATACACCCGCGAAGAAGCTCAGCAACCCGCCATGCTCGTACAAGCAGCCATACCCCTGCGCTATTATTCTTTTTCCGTGGAGGAGGGCTCTTTGGCTCCTATTTAAAAGGCGCAATTTGTTTGCTTTTAATCTATATTAAAATCTTATAAGCGTCTCGCAGCTAGACATCCATCCATCCCTCCATGCCGTCTATTTTTCTTCAGCTGAAGAACCGGCCAAAGATAATACAGTAATTTACTAATTATACTGTTTTTAAAAAATGAGATTTTCTTCTGGACGTAACCCGTCTAGACAATAGCCATGTTTTTTTATGTATTAATCTTAATTTTTCGTAGTTTAAATTTTTTTATTAAGTATAACATTTAGCGAGCTAATGAAAAATTGTTTTAAAAAGCTCGAGGATAATTTATCTTTTCGATAGAAATATTAAGGACCGTATGAAAGAAAAAAATCTCTCGATTTTCATTAAATTTTACATTTAACATTCGACATTTTTTGATTAATCCATCGAAGGTAATCAGTTATATTTCTGTTTATAAATCAAACAGTTTCTCTTTGGGAATTTGTATTGTCCGAGCTGGACATTTTTCACCTATTGGCTGGACGCTCCAGATAAATAGCGATTGACTATTTTTTATACGTTATCTGCATATAGCAATTAATCATTACCTATTGCCGATGATTACTCGTTTTTTTTTAAACTCGAAAAAAATAAATCAATTTTTCAAACGTCAGAATTTCTTTTTTTTGGGGGGGGGGGAAATCGTTGTGTTGAAATTTAAAATATTTTTATTTCTATTAATTTTTATATATTTTAAAATGGTTTACGTTTTTTTTTACGCAACTCTAAAAAATTTAGTTTATTTATTTGGTAAATTTTTAAATATCTGCTGTATGAAAAACACTCTTTTACGTAAAAATATTTTAATCAAACGGGTTCTAAAGACTTTCTAAAGTAATTTACAATTCCTCCAAAATAACATGTTCATTTTCAAAATAATCAATATCTTCAAAAAAAAATTGATTATTTTTTCCATTCTTCCATCGCGTTATATTCCATTAATTAATTTATTTTTTCTCGAGAAAAATATTTTTTTTAACATAAATATTTTTTAATTAGGCAATTTACATAACACGACCCCACATAAATTTGCCTATACTGACATGTTATTATTCACACGTCGGATATATTGCATATATCATAGTAAAAGTCCCAGCCACCGTTGCCATATCAACTCTAATTGCTGATATTTAAAGAAATATAAAAAAAAAATGTTTTAAACACTAAACTATGATTAATAATAATAATTTTTTATTCGCCTTAATAAAAATACTTATCTACATAATTTGCTGCATCTGAATGTTTAGTTTGAACTGTTTTTTTGTGAAAATTAAAAAAAAAATAATAATAAGTGAATAAACAAAGACGTGGATGTGGAAGAATATTTTTAATAAAAAAAAATATCGTCAATTAGTCTTGTTAAAATTGATTACAACATAATTTTTTTTTAAACTGCACTGTGGGTGGACATACCGTAACTATTTTTCCGAAACGAAATTTTCAATTAAATTTAGAACCTACAAATACCGATTTCTTGTTTATAATTAATTGCACCAATTACCCGAGAAATATAATTGCTAGGACAGTACGAGCTCGCGTAAAATATAAAACGGGCACGGTTCCCTGATTAACGGCGAAAAGATACATAAAACACGTCTTCCTGCGGGACACAATACACCCGATTGAGGTCTTACAATTCCGATTTACCATCACTGGATGGATGTCTCGCAAATTCGTCGCCAGTTTCCCCGTTGGAATATACTTTACTTGAGCGCTCTCGCCGAAAGCAAATTATTTGCTCAAATAACACCTGAGGCTGTTCGTAAATATTATCGCTCTTATTTACCACCCGACTCCTTCCTTTACGGTACTTTACCTATTTGTATCAACATAGTGTATCAACCGATTGTCACTCGAAAATCGCGCGAGCGAAATATTAACAAATCTTTTTTTATTTAAGAAATAAAATCATAACCTGTTTTAATATCTTTTTTTTTTTAACTAAAATAGAACGTTTCAATATCATATGTTCTAATTTTTACTGTTAAATTTTTTTTTTATCTATGCAAACATCAAAAAAAAAATTCTTTAAACTTGATACGTTATTTGTAGATTGTTCTGCATTTTTAACCCCAGCAAATACGTTTTTATTTATTTTTAAGTTTTAAAAGAATCTTCTAATGAAGAAAAGCACCCTGTATTTTTTTGCGATTTCTAACCAATTGAAAATTAATTATATTCCCATTAATTGAGAAATTATGAACGTACAAGTCCAAAACAAGTAAGCAAACAAGCTGAAATATGCAAAAGATTTCACTCGGATATATTTTGGAATATTAATTCGGTTTGATAAATACGTCTCTAATGGATAAATACTTTTGTAATAAAAATATTGTTGGATAAATACTTCTGTGCGGAATATTAATTATCTTTATGTGATGGTTTATTTGTTGCTGAAATTTTTATATTTAAATAAGTTCGAAAAAAAACTGATTTTTGTTATGGATTTTGATTTTTTTTAAATTAATCTAACGATAGATTGAAGTGTCTAATTAAGATTTTAAAAAAAATGGTATATTAATATTGAAAAATCAATTTTTTCTTTATTAAATTGCTTTCTATATTTCTCCAATTTAACAAAATTTATGTAAAATATTTTTTGCTATATAAATCTACAAAAAAACGCCCTGTACGATTTTCTTGGCTTATAAGTTTTTTTAGAAGTAAAAAAAAATGTTCCAATAAAAATTCATTCACTTAATCATTTGATAATTCTGCGTCCAAATTTTTAAAATTCAAGATATATAGTTTTAATTTAAAAAAAAAGTTTTTGATGGAATAACCACTTTCCAAACTTAAAAAATATATATAATTTTTTTGTTCAAATCTAAATTTCAAATTCAAAATCTAAATTTCAAATTTTTGTTCAAATATTCTTCAATTTACTTTTATTTTAAAGCGCCTCCGTCATCTAAATGTATAAAAAAAGTTTTTTACGATTTTTTTTACATAAAAAAAATTATAGTTGGGATAGCTATCAATATTTGACATATTATTTTAATTTTAAATCATTCGTTATTAATCCATCTATCAAAAAATTAATAATTTACTATGCAATCTTTTGATATAGATAAAAAATTGTTAAAATAATTTAAAAAATATTTTAAAATCTTACTGAACTTATTTTAATGAAACATTTTTTTTTTTCACCTTATCAAAATTAATATATATTTTTTAAATCACCATCTAAATCTTCAAAAAATCTTTTAACACACAAAAAAGTTTCTATCATCCCATCTATCAATATTTTACATATTATATTAGTTTCTAAACATTCATTTATCCCAAAAAATTGACAATCCCTACAGCAAAACTCCACCTGGTCCCCATAACAGAAGAACAGCTGTTTATTTAACGCTCGCAGCATCCGGTGATGGCGAAATACACAACAACGAAAACTCCACCGGGTTATATAACTCCATTTCTCTTCGTGCGAGCGCAACAAATTTATATTATGCTCCTACACCGATGCATAAAGCTTAATCTTCGTGTCATAAAACTCTGATCATTACACTCCCGCCACGTCACACCCACACACACCCTCGCTCGCCCATCACCCATCGACCCAAATCCACCTGGTGAACAACTCGTGTACTTACTTTCTTCAGTCTACTCGCTATGTTACGTACATACATGTGGTTAATTTTGTATATGCAACTCGATATACGCGCGTTGTTTTGTAGTTGCAGATAAATAGAAGTAGGATAGAGAAGATATAGCGAACTTAATTTGTGGGAAATGTAAATAAGCGACAGAAGAATGGTAAATGTGAGGATATTCAGGAAGATGTGGAAAAGGGTTAGATGGATGAGGGATATAGGGAAATTAGGTTGATTTTTTTAAAGTAAGAGTGCCGTTGTATGTGAAAACATTCATTTAATTTTTTTCGTACATTATTCGGGCCTTTTATAAATTATTAATTGAGCAAAACTACTTAAAAAAATGCGCAAAAATAATTCTTTTGAAATACCTCTTTTTTTATTCAAAAAATTCATAAAAAAAAATTATTATTAAATGGTACGCAGGAGGACACGATTTAACGATTATATTTAACGACAACCAAAATGTATTTTATCAGCGTAAACTGAAGCCGTACCTACTCCAAAGTCCATATATTTGTATGTTGCACGTACATGGTTCTTTTGACTTTATATCTGGCCGGAATTGAAAAATTAATTAAAGTTTTTCGGGTAAGTTGAGGAGGCTGCGAAAACGGGACCATCCGCTCACATTATCTAAAGTGGTGGCTCTTCGTTCTTCAGCGCGAACTGATATCAATCATTCGTGGATGTACGTGGCATCAAATGGCTTCTGATACTGATTCCCTGTACACTGGATACAAAGGCAGCCTCTTACCAAAGTTACTTCTTGAATTATCCACTTTCTAAACAAATACGTTTCGCGTAATCTAACATCATATTTCTTGATTAAAATAACTTGGTAGAGGGCTAAGTGAAGTGTTTACAAAAAAAAAAAAAAAAAACGCTCCACCGGTTGCCTATAATTCTTAAAGCAAATTGAGAAGTTGTAAGGACACGTTTTTATCTACTTTAATCGCTCGAAATTTTAAAAATAGCAACGACGATGCATATTTCCACCCTGTATTTTCGGTGTGTATTTTTATACAGTAACTTTTGCATTAAAAATTCTTGCACAGACAGCACGTGTAGAGGAAGGTACGCCAATGCCGGCGAATAGATATATAATGCACTCGTAAAAAAGTTTTAATCGCGATCAAACAACTGCAGTTTTCTTCCCTTCCCTATCCCCCCGCACCCTCTCTTCGTGTGCCAAAGTGAATTACTCCTACAACGAAACTCTTTGGATCTGCACACGAACTTCACAGCTGGGCTATCCTTTTAACATCTTACGGCCGAATAATTAATACAAAAGCTATAAAAAAATAACGCGTTTATCAACTTTTATGTTCCTGGCAATTATTAGTTATACGAATATGGTGAAGATATTTTTTTTATAACCCAACGGAAAAACATTTTATAGGCGTAAAAATGGTTCATTTTAATAAAAAAAAAAAAAAGTCAGTAGTCGTAAATGGATTTTATACATTTTTTTTTTTATGTATCTTAATCTTAATAATTTATTTAACAACAACAAAATTCTTCCATAACTTTATTTTGAAATAATTCAAATTAAACGCATTAGCTTAGCTTAAAATCATATTTAAAAATAAATTATTTTATTTCTTTCGACTTAAAAAAATGAGGAATTTTTCACTTATGTCAGGCACTCTACGCTTGTCACGCACTCGCTGACATATCATTGATTTTATTTTGTTTTTGCAACAATGCCGCGCACTTTGATCAAATGTTTGTTTTAGCATCGCCCGGTATTCCCGCGGCCTGGCTTTTTTTATACACAGGGTGTTGCTATTTCCCAAAAAAAAAAATCTTCGTCATTTAAAAGGAAATCCGTTACATTTTTTAAACGTGTACTTTCTTTGTTGCTATCTTCGTTTTTGTTAGTATTTCTTCTGCGCGCCAATATTGAAACCATTGCCAATTCTCGGGTGAATTTCAAACACCCTGTACATGTATATAGTGACTAATAAATGTGCCATACTAGACTAAGTAGACCACTTCCAATATGTATGGAATATTCGCGCGATTTGCTCACCATGGCACTGGTTGGTTTCGCTGAAGCTCAACGAAAAGCACAACCGTTTTTTTTCCGGTTTTCCCCCCACGAAAAACAAACACTCGTCCACTCGTAACGGCGCAACAAAGAATATTTTAAAGCACCGCTTGAAATTTGTTCGTGGTGCGCAAATTCCATTTTAAAAATCAATTCATTTTCACTAACAAAATGCCTACTATAACGCTACATACGCATTTCTAAATATACTTCCTCATCTTCAGTAGTCCAAAAATTCATATTTTTTTATGCGTTTCTATATAGCGTAGCAATATTCTTAAACAACAAAAATTTAACACGTTATTTTAACTTTATTAGCTCCTTCGCCTATATTTTCCTTCCCCCAACCCTCATACAGGGTATGGCATAACAACAGCTGCTAAAGAATATACCTTTCTGTTAACGAAACGAGAAACGAGCCGCTTAAGAGCATTTTTAACACCAAAAAAAAATGTTTTGAATGATTTTTTACTTTTTGATTGCAAAAAAAAATATTTCGCAAAAATTCTCCAGTAGGAATTTTTTTAATTTCAATAATTTGGATGAAGCTAAAGACAAAAATGGTCTTTACTTTTGTTTCCACTGTATTTATGGGGCTACAAAACGCAGCCATCGTTGATAATAATGCTTTCGTCGTTTTAACGGATCGTCAATCGGATTCAGCGAAACGAAATCGGACGTTTACACGAACCGGTGAAAGTGTACCGCTAAAGAAACGACGGGACACTGCCATATATACTGACTTGAGCTTAAACAGCAGTAATAAAATTGTAGCGGAAAAAATCTGTATCGATAAAAGAACAATTGATTCAAAACTGCAAAGAAAAATTTCATCGCTTATTATTTGTTTGCATTATTCCTATTTTTTCTAATAGTATAATTTATTCCATCGTTTCAAATGGACGATGCGTGATTATTTTTGGACTTGCTGCTTTAAAAAATATATTTTTTCAAAGAAATCGGTCCAATTTCGAGGTAATAGAAAGCACCTTCTATATCGAGTCTTGAAACGGGTATTTTAGCACAACCCAAACGAGGTATAATGAACCGGTAATCTAACGGTAATGATACGATTATTATATAGATGAGTCTAAATAAAATATATACCAAGCGATGTGCAATTTCTTGGCGAATGGATTTGCTATAATTTGAATTATAGCAAATTATGAGATTTTTTTTATGAAGAAAAATTGCTTTTTAGGTCGAAATAAATAATCAAATGAATTTGTACGGTGCAAATAATAAATTCTGCAATTTTTTTAGTCAAAAATATTTGAAATGAAATATTTTTTCGATGTAAAATAAAAAGCAGACGAACAGCAGTCTTTTAAAAATTGAATTTCATTGCCTCAATGCGCCGAGCGACTTATTTCTGAACCCAAATGAGGTTTAGAAATAAGTCTACATTCATCAGCGTATATGGTTACTATACAGGGTGAGACGTGTAAGATGTTAGAATTTTGTATGGGCGCAGAGCACGCCGTATATAAAAGACTTATCCGTTTTTGTCGACGGAAAATTGGATTTGAGACGCCGGTATAGAACGTCGGGACGCCTCAATACAATGTACACACTACGTCAGATCAGAAACATCCGCAAAAGTGCTTAAGCTGTGGATGTATGGATGATTTCCGTGCGGAATTCATCTGGACATATCCATTTATAAATGTGAATGAAATTGATTTTTTTTTTTTATTAATACGAATTGAAATATTATTCGACAGCGAATAATAAACATTTAAGCTCACAAACTTTGGATATCTAGCCCAATTTGAACCGTTTGAAAATTGTTTATCCATTTAGATTTTTAGATTACTGTTGATATTTTTAAGCTTAATTCGGGCCCTGTATAACATCGAAAAAGTCTTTATTGTTATATTTTTCCATACATCAAATTTTTCCGCTTCATTGCCATTAGTTTTCTGTAGTATTACAGTATAGATCAACACAATACACCAATAAAATCAATGCTTCTTCCACTTCATCCACTTTTCCTGGTATTGTCAAATCTACTAGCTGCAACCAATCATACAATCATATCCAATAATCGAATGCGACATTATCGATTTCCTTCATCGTACAAGTCCATGTACCCTTTTCATTGCTTTACTGCATTTAGTTCTTCTGCAGGCTCAAACAAGATGGCACTTATTGGATGTCTAAATGTCTTTTTTTAATTTCGAAAATGTAGTTTCTTTAAATTATCTTGCAGTATTGAAAATAATACAGATTCAAAGAATATCTTTCGTCGGAATATCGTCAAGATAGAAATATTCTTACAAAATCAAGACAGGTTATGCCAAGTCAAAATAGAAATCTTCTTCTTACAAAATCAAGTCCGGGCATGCCAGGTCAAGATATAAATCTTCTTACAAAATCGAGTCAGGGCATGCCAGGTCAAGAGAGAAATCTTCTTACAAAATCAAGTCAGGTCAAGATAGAAATCTTCTTACAAAATCAAGTCAGGTCATGACAAGGCAAGATAGAAATCTTCTTACAAAATCAAGTCAGGTCATGCCAAGGCAAGATAGAAATCTTCTTACAAAATCAAGTCAGGTCAAGATAGAAATCTTCTTACAACATAAAGACAGGTCAAGATAGAAATCTTCTTACAAAATCAAGACAGCTTAAAATAGAAATCTTCTTACAAAATCAAGTCAGGTCATGCCAAGGCAAGATAGAAATCTTCTTACAAAATCAAGTCAGGTCAAGATAGAAATCTTCTTACAACATAAAGTCAGGTCAAGATAGAAATCTTCTTACAAAATCAAGACAGCTTAAAATAGAAATCTTCTTACAAAATCAAGTCAGGTCATGACAAGGCAAGATAGAAAACTTCTTACAAAATCAAGTCAGGTCAAGATAGAAATCTTCTTACAAAATCAAGACAGTTCAAAATAGAAATCTTCTTACAAAATCAAGTCAGGTCATGCCAAGGCAAGATAGAAATCTTCTTACAAAATCAAGTCAGGTCAAGATAGAAATCCTCTTACAACATAAAGTCAGGTCAAGATAGAAATCTTCTAACAAAATCAAGACAGCTTAAAATAGAAATCTTCTTACAAAATCAAGTCAGGTCATGACAAGGCAAGATAGAAATCTTCTTACAAAATCAAGTCAGGTCAAGATAAAAATCTTCTTACAAAATCCAGTCAGGTCAAGATAGAAATCTTCTTACAAAATCAAGACAGTTCAAAAGAGAAATCTGCTTACAACATAAAGTCAGGTCAAGATAGAAATCTTCTTATAAAATCAAGACAGTACAAAATAGAAATCTTACAAAATGAAGTCAGGACATGTCAGGTCAAGATAGAAATCTTCTTACAAAATTTAGTCAGGTCATGCCAGTTCAAAATAGAAATCTTCTTACAAAATCAAGTCAGGTCATGCCAAGGCAAGATAGAAATCTTCTTACAAAATCAAGTCAGGTCAAGATAGAAATCTTCTTACAACATAAAGTCAGGTCAAGATAGAAATCTTCTAACAAAATCAAGACAGCTTAAAATAGAAATCTTCTTACAAAATCAAGTCAGGTCATGACAAGGCAAGATAGAAATCTTCTTACAAAATCAAGTCAGGTCAAGATAAAAATCTTCTTACAAAATCCAGTCAGGTCAAGATAGAAATCTTCTTACAAAATCAAGACAGTTCAAAAGAGAAATCTTCTTACAACATAAAGTCAGGTCAAGATAGAAATCTTCTTATAAAATCAAGACAGTACAAAATAGAAATCTTACAAAGTGAAGTCAGGACATGTCAGGTCAAGATAGAAATCTTCTTACAAAATTTAGTCAGGTCATGCCAGTTCAAAATAGAAATCTTCTTAGAAAATGAAGTCAGGTCGAGTCAAATCAGATTTTTTGTATATAAAAGCAGTGTTCGGTTCTTTTTCTTGAATGAAATTGGGTTAAGTCATGTTGGGTCGTCAGATCATACTAGGTCAAGATGATACTTTTGTTAGCAAATCAGGTCAAGGTTTATTTTTTATAAGAAAACATCGATTGATTATTTTTATGAACTTTCACTGCGTCCTGTCGTGTTGGGTCAAGCCAGATCATTTTATTAAAATTTGACTTCGCAAATCATTTGGCTCGATTGAAATTTTTTTATAGCATTAATAAATACTATATATTCCGTTTAAGAATCCGCTTTTTACGCAACTAAACGCAATATTCTAATATGAACCTGTACCGTACGCCAATGCAATTTCATTTGTCCGTTGCTCTATATTCCGAGCTGCAACCTACCCTATGGGGAATTGATAACAATAACACTGGCCACAGCCATCCCCAATCTTCTTTATACCTATACAGGGTCGCTTCTGTAATTATACACTCACGTCAATTTTAATACATTCATTTTTGACTCTTTTCGCAACACGTACAGCGAAAAAACACCGATTTTGATAGCAATTTTTTGTTAAACGTACTTTTGACTCTCCTGCAATATTCACACGATATATTATACGAGACACCCTGTATATATAAACTGCAATACTTTTTGCACCACCGTCCAAAGCCGAATCCATAATCCAGACCGATGGAGATAATTACTTGTGTGTGGACATTGGCCATTGCAAGCCATATTGTGTGTGTGTTGTAGTAGCTACTTCTCTACCCTATCTATCTATCTATCTATCTATCTATCTGGCTGTCTGTGCGTAAGCTGCAGGACCATTATATGGTGCATTTGATATGTAGGGTGCATTATCTGAATTAGATTGTATTCCGTACAATGAGGCTCATGTCGAGTGCGTAATTCCATTAGAATACACTCAATTGCTCCAAAGAAGGCCCTCATAAAGTTGTCGCTATTGTTGTATTGTGTTAATATCGCTCGGTATTATTATTGTATTGCGCAATAAAGAGCCGTATTAAGAGGATACCCCCACTTTTAAAATTTTGCTGCGCTGGAATTTTGTTGGACATTTATCCATCCATGTACGTTCAGTGTAAACATGTTATTAGTACTAACCGAATGTTGTAGATGTCGCTTTATCGATGCTACAAAAGTTGCTAATTTATATACCAAATTACGCCTTGATTAAGCTACAAAATAAGCCATTTTTTTGCAAGATGCATTCTGTATATATAACACATCGAAGTACAAAAAAAAAAGTTACTGAACACCTACATTTATTGAACAGACAGTCATTTCCTCAGCTCAGCTGAGTGAGCCAGATGTTTTTTTCTGCAAAACATTGTTTTTACAGTTCGTATGTACAATATGCCAATTTAGACTCGAAAAACAAGTAACTGTTCGAGCATCGAACAAGTTGGGATCAGTTTGGATTGTTGGCGACGTTGCCATATTGCAAGCTGCACTGCCGTTGTTGAGTGTTAGTATAACAGCACTGTAGCAACACCGCTCGCTTGATATTCATTCAATGGCAAGCCAAATTTGACTTTCTAATGTAATTTCTCATGTATGTATGCACTTTTCTATATCAGCTTCCATTTTGCGGCTTGCAGATCACATTATACCGATATACAGAAAACTGTAGATGTCTATGTGGTTGTTATATGCTATTTTATACAGGGTATTCATATATTCGCTGGATTATTTAAAAATATATAATTTATTGTAAGAAAAAAGCTCGTGTTTGAAATAAGTTCAATTCTTTTTGTGAAAACGTCTTCATCGTTGTTTTTTTTTTAGAAAAGTAAATATATCACTTCATCGCCAATACGATTTATTTCTTTATTTGTAAAATTACAATACGCGCAAATTTGCTCAAATACATTATTTCTTGTTTTTCAGTTCCTCCGGAGCCGCCGTCGATCCTTGACCGATGGGGTAGGCAATTGAACAGTACCGTGGGCCCTCACGAAGCGGGGGATGATATCACCCTCACCTGTAGGACAGTTGGCGGTCACCCGGAGCCGGTTGTCCGCTGGATGGTCAACGGACTCCTTGTGGATGACCAATACGAACATAATGCGGGTATATAAATACGAATGCGCAAAAATTTTGCTAAAATTTTAAAATTATTTTTATCTACTCCGCTGGAGGGAAAGAAATGTTGAATTGAGCAGTTTGTTCAAAAAATGATTTTTCGTTTAACTTTCAGGCGATGTAATAGAAAATCGTCTGGTTTGGCCCAGCGTGAGTCGCAAAGATTTGGACGCTATCTTCACCTGTCAAGCTGTTAACACACTGTTGATGGAGCCTAGGGAAGCTATGGTCCTTCTGGATTTACACTGTAAGAATCAATAAATAATACAAAACCTAATTTTTTATTACACGAAATCATCAAAGAGCCTAAATTAATTTAATTTTAACATATACCAAATTAACTTTTCTATTAACTTGTTTTTTATTATTATTGTTATTATTATTCTTTATGCATTTTATTATTATTAATTTATTTTATTTATTTATTAATATATTATTACGTTTTATAAAAAAAGTTTAACTATAACTAACTCTGCAAACATTTTTTAGATAATTTGGAGCGAAAAAAAAAAAATTTTTAAGACATTCATAGCAGACACATTCATAACGATAAAAAAAATACAAAAGTTTTTATTACATGAAATCATTAAAGAGTCTAAATAAATCTAATTTAACGTATACAAAATCAACTCTTCTAATATCTCGTACATTTTATTATTTATTGAATTTTCACAAGCAAAATATAACCTTCCACATATTTCGCCACCTTTATCAGTAAAACCATCTAAATACACCTCACCTCGATGTCATTTACAGCTATATTCCCTCACCGTACTTTATGAGTATCCCACTATATCCCTCAGGATAGAATTCCCCAAATATACAATCGCTACGTTTCCATCCCACAGCAACCTGTTTATTTCTATATAACATTTTTCACAAAAAAAATTACTCTTCTATTCAAAATTCACATTTACTATTCCATCCATCAATTTGAGACGCGAAATAAGTAAAATTTCCACAATTTAACTGCTTCTACATTTATGCAACTTTTCGTACACCGACGCTTATAAAAAATAAAATCACGTCGTACAATTGTCATAATATTTACGTCCTGTATAAATGCTGTTCGTAACATTAGTGCAACATTTCTACCACTGGATATTTTTTTGGTATATTTATCTAGTGAAGCCGTTGACAGCTAACATTCTGAAGACGGTAAGTCCTTTGGTGGCGGATCGGCGATACGAAGTGACATGTGAGTCGGCTGGCAGTCGCCCACCGGCCATCATCACGTGGTACAAGGGCAAACGTCAACTACGTCGCACTAAGGTAAGAAATCAATTATGGCATTACTTAAGCGAATGTTGCCGGGTGCTTAAATTGTGTCCCGAAATGAGGTGCATGAGTGAACTCCCATCATTTAGAGACGAAAGAAAAGTGATGTGACAATACCTCCTATCTGATTTAACATTTTAATGTGTCGAAAGATGTTCCGAACATGCGCAATAAACCTAACAATCTGACATGTCATTTTTAGAATTTTTGTAAGATAGGAGGTATTGTCACATCGCTGACGATATGTTCTTTTCAAATAACGTGCTATGTTACTGATGTGACAATACCTCCTATCTGCTTTGAACTATTAATACGTGTTCTTAATATGCGCAATAAACCCAAGAATAAGTTTGACATAATATGTCATTTTGCGAATTTTTGTAAGGTAGGAGGTATTATCACATCGTTGACGATATTTTCTTTTCGTTTTTGATTTTTACATGCCTTAATTTTCTTGTTATTATAAAAATAAAAATAAATGTCTTGTGTTTGTCAGTTTGACAGCGTTGTTTGTTGCGATTTAGATTTGACAGTTTACTATTTCGAATAAAGTCATGTGTCATCGTAACATAAGTAATTACAACATCAAAAAACCGACAAGTATATAAAAAAAATGAATGAATTTATAAAATATAAAAAAGTTTTGTTAATTGGTATATTTTAATAAAATTTTGCCCAAGTATTTTTTGCCAAACAATTGATTTAGAAAAATCGCTACAGTTTCGTCGATTTGGATTTTTTTATTACAGTTGCAATAAAATTTATATTAAGGTAATATAAAATAAAATTTTTGACAATAAAATTTTAAATATTCCATGAAAATAAAATGGAAATATTCAATATCTCGTTAATTTTTTATATATCATTTCGTTCAATGCAAAATGTTGTCACAAAGAATATATTAATTTTTAATTCGCCTCTTCTACAGGATGATATATTTTTAATTCGCATGTCGATTTTCAAAAATTATTTGTGCTTTTTCTGAGAAAAAAGAATAATTAACAAATTTTGTCATATAAAAAATATATTACACCAAAAATTTTTTTTATATTTACACTTTTCGGACGATGCAAAAATTTTGTTCTGACCGAATAAAATTTTATCGTCCGTTATCTTTCGACGTCTAAAACGTAATGATTATGACACGAATCAATATTCCATTGTGCTGCGAAAGCCGCCCCATCTATTCGCGCCTATTTAAAATTCAAATTATTTTCAAGAAGAGGACGCTCGCCGTCTGTCCTCCCCCAACCGTCGTCTTTATATCAGTATAGATTTAGACGCCGAACAGAAAAAAAATAAAAAATTGAATTAAGCTCATAGAGACTAAGTTGTCAATTAGCATTTTTTTGAATAAATTCTTACTCACTCGCTCGATGGAGATTTTTTTTTTGTTTCTAAGCTTCTAAATATAATTTAGGAAAAGTTTTGGTGCACTTTTTAATGCAGCGAAATTTTGATTTAATATAAAAATAATTGCTCGCCAGAATGAGTGATAATTCCGTATTAATTACTACCCCGAAAATATTCACCAATTAATTAGTAATCGGCGTAATTTTTTGTGTCAATTGCAGAATTTAACGTCGCTAGCGAATTTTTTTTTAATGACACAACAGTAAGAGTTAAAAATTTTATTATACAATAAAATGACAATTTATTCTATTAAAAACAGTGTAATGAAATTAATTTAATTATGCGAATCTCGAGCTTTTAAGCGATTAATTAAATCATTCGCCATCAATATAAATATTGTGTTAACCATCCGCTAAAATCACAAATTGCAAATGAGCGGACGGAAACTATAAAATCTGCACTGTTGTTCGATCAATTTGCATATTCGCGTAATTTCGGTCAAATTATTTTAGTAAACAAGTTGCGCATAAATTTTACAAACGGCTTATAATATTTCGATCCATCGAGTAAACAAATAATATAAACCCAAATTCCTATAGTGCCGTTTAATATCCGCATTTGTATTTGTATTACAAATATGATGACAATTGATCTTGTTATAGAATTATTCCCCGCTTTACGCGACCGATTTTCCGTCAAATTATCAACACGTTGCGTAAAATAAATATTTTATTTAATCGCTCGTTAGTTATTTTATTAGCCATTATTAACTACTTTCTCTTAACAAATCTTTATCGTCTTCGTACATCACCAATTAAAAAAAAAAAACAGCCAGCTGATTAGCTATTTTTAAGTCGTTGCCTTGCAATTTTCGCTTTAAAGCACTTTTTTTTTATTAATTACAACACAAACTATAAATAATGGCTGCAGAATAATTTATTGCTTATGCAACTGCTGATACGTCGATGCATCGGTTGAAGCGGAACACGGCCATATAGGACCAGACAGGCGGAACGATGAAATCTACGTATATTGTGATTTGTAGCGAATCAATCATAGCTAATGCAGATTTAATTGAATTTTCCTATTGCCCCGCCATATTTTGCTGTTTGTTGCGAAGTTCAATTTTGACCTCGCCATTGCGGAAATTGCATTCTCTTCTGTGTGTTTTTAAAATTGTTTGTGCGATTTTTGTTGTCGAATCTACAAACAAATTTTTATAATTTTTAATATTAAAAGAATATTTTCATAACAAAAATTTTGCGCAAATATGTAAATGATTTTTTTGCGTTCAATTTACATATTTCGGCATTTTATTTCAATAAAAATATCGGACTTGAATGCGTGACTTTTGATGGAGCTTGTATATAGGCAACCCAACGTGTTGTGGCATACATGTTCGGGCATCGCACGAAGAAAGGGTTCGAGTACATGCGAATACGTGCAGTTCGCTATTTCCTAGTGGAAAACCTTTCTAATAGGAAAATTCTCAGGTGAAAAGAATTTCTCCCAGCGAATATTGTACGTGGAGTATTTCCTCCTTGCGATCGTCCTTTAAGCAAACAACAACAAAACTGTCGAATGAGAAAGCAGATGTTTTGCGAAAAAATGTTCGCAAAATTTTGTTTTTAGAAAATGTTTATTTATTTCGGTGCTCGCGTCTTGAGTTTCGTTGTTTATTGTTGTTTGGGCTGGTGTTGTTTTTTTTACTGTCAGACAGTGACGGGGATTGTTTTACTTCTTAAGGTATTTTACATAATCCTGGTTGGTGTGAAAGGTTTTACTGGCTTTTGAAACAATTCGTCTTGGAAACAAAATATACGTAGAAATAAATGCATTTTCCTTGAAAATATTGGAAAATAAATCACATTCAAACAATTTATAACGTATATATTAATTTATATAAATGTTTAAAAAATATACGTGTTTTTAATAAGAACAACAAACAAAAATATGATTTTTAAGGCATTTTTTCACAAAAATTGTTCGTAATTTTTAATTTTTTCATAATTTCATTATTCTTTACAGGAAGAAAATAAAGACAGCAACGTAACGATAAGTGAACTTAGTTTCGTACCAACGACTGAAGATGATGGTAAGTCCATTACCTGTCGTGCTGAGAATCCGAACGTTACGGGCCTGTATTTGGAGACATCGTGGCAAATAGATGTTGTCTGTGAGTAATGAATTTTATATTAATTTACACACATTTTGAATACGATTTTTTTGAAAAAGGTATTTTAGTAAATATTTTCTTATTTTTTTTTTTAATATTTATTAGATCATAAAAATGAATTTTTAAATACATGCAGCGATTTTTTTTTCCAAACTGCATATATAATATTATTCACTTATACGCGAAATTAAATTTGCATAAAGTAGATCAAAGTCCTGTACATGAAAAATTAATTTAAAACTTCTACTAAAGCAAAAAACGGCAGAAATTTTATAGAATATTCAAACTTGTGCATTCGTCCTTTTTCTATCAGCACATATATTCCATTTCCTTGCTTTTGATGCCATTAAATAAAACGCTCTTCTTTTTTTAATCAACAAACGGAAATGAAACTTTAATGAAAAAACAAGTTTTTTTTGCCATGTGTACTGTTTTGTATAAAAATTAATTTAATAATACAATAATATTTTTATAAAATTAACTTAAAAGTTTCGTGTAAATAAATGTTTAATTAGCCCATTTAAAAAACAAACAAAAATTGCTAAAAAAACTTCATTTTTCAAGTAAAATATTACAGCGTAGCTTAATTAATTTGAGACTTATATATTCTTCAAAAAAAAATGCTTCTGTTTATTAATACCCCCGTCAAAACTAACTAATATCCATCTAAATGAATCAATCGCAAGACAGGCCAAAAAAAAAGAGATTAATTTCAATCATAATGTAAACCTCTATAATCCCCGCTAGTATCTAGTAAAATTAATCACACACCCTGTGTATAGGAGCGTGTGTGCACGCGCAGCAGCGTAATTAAAATTTCCTATTCACAAATAATCCTAATTAATCGTTACTTCGTTTCGTCACACCGTCGGCCAGCTTGAAAAATCGCAAGCGCGCACAGATGGCGCCACCTATACATGCTCGCACACACTCACTCTTACACCGCTCATTTCCCATCTGCACCATTTGCAGCGCCCTCTCTCCCTGCGCTGTCGTACGATACATCAGCCACCTAACAATTTCTAACCCTCATTAGACCATATATATATTTTTATAATAATAAATCGAAATAAAGTACACACACACAAGTCATCAATTTCTTTTATTAAATATAAACAGTAAAAATCGATAAAATGCTATTTAAAAAATAATCACCTTGTATACACGAGTGTGCAGTTTAAATTTATTTTTAAAAAATTGTGATAACATAAAAAATAGACATATTTTATTTTATTTTAAAAATATTTAAAAAAATTAAAAATTTGTACTGAATGCGAGGCTTTTTCCGCTCGCCTGTAGCGACCCGAGTGGCGATTACGAGAATTAATATTGCATCTAAAGTACATTAGAAAAAATATATATTCAAAGCGTAATGGTGATGTAGGAAAAAGAGGCATACATAAAAAAAATGTATTTTTTTGTTCGTTAACTGCATATACAGGATGATTTTTTAAACAATATATGAAATTTTATAATAAGAAAATTATAATTCGCGTCATTAAACTTATTTTTTTTTACTTTATTAAACTACCGCTTCTAAACCAATAAAAAAAAAATGTTGTTGCTATATTTATTAATTTTTTTAAACATATATTAATTTTCTTGTAGGAAATTAAAAATTATTCTGAGAAGTAGTTTAAAATGTTTGCAATTTTTACTTTAAAAAATAGTTATTCGTGTCAAAAATTAAATTAAACCATTTTTTTGAAGAAACTACACATTATTCTAACCAGCGCTACTAAACTAATCTAAAAAAAAAAATTTTTATTCATATTTTTCCTATATTTGTTATTTTTATTCAAACGTGCAAAAATTCGCCTGAGAAGTAATTAAAAAAAAAACCAAAGTCCAGCTTAAATTTATCACTTAATTCCGTACGGTGTTTTTAATTAAAATTTCTGAATTATTGCATCCTGTATGATGCTAATTTCCTGTGTGTGTGTTTTCGGTGGGGACAAAATAAAAGAGCTCACCGCATTATACCTATGCTATGCTCTTTGTGTCCACCTACATTATAATACGATCATTTTGCTCACTTTATACACTCTCTTTTATACACTTAAAATATTCTGCACAGAATAGACACTGTCGGGCATCATTCTACCCCAAAAAAATCAATTTTTTGAGATAATATTAGATCAAAAAAATACTATTTACTTTGTAAAAACACCAATTTTTTTTTGGGATTTTTTTTTAAATATAAACGTTCGTTATAATCAACGCTGAGCATACCTAAAAACAAAAACAAAAAACCTCGTCCTGGACATGAACATACAAAGGACGTTATTTAATACCCCGTGATTATATATTCATTATTACAAAACGCTAAGGACACGCCATCATTAAATACGATTTTAATTTTATTTATTTATCGACTGTACTTATTTTTATATTGTACATAATCCCGATTGTTAGTGGATTTAATTCTTTTTTTAAGCGCGCGCATTTATTTAACCGGGCTCATTACGATGGCGCGACAACATTAAATTTCACTGCGTACGTAGTTGTTTTTTTCGTACATTTTATTGGCCGTTAAAAGAATGGGAAAACATGAAAAATTAACTACGGGGGCTAGTTAAAGAGTCCGCAATCCTAAAGATTGGTTGGAAACAGCACGCCATGCCGATCTATCCTGAGCTAATCCCTTCATCTCCCTATAGCTATTCATCTCAACGTCTTCAACTATCTGACTCACATACTCCAATCTAGGCCTACCTACCCCTCTCTTTCCCTCCACTCTACCTTCTATGATCAATTGCATAATCCCCCCATGCCTAAGAATATGCCCTACTAATCTGTCTCTCCTACGCTGTAACACTCTCCAGATACTTCTCTTCTCCCCTACTAACTCTAGTACAGCTTCATTTGTTACTTTATCTTCCCAACCAATCCTCATCATCCTCCTATAACACCACATTTCGAATGCTTGTAATCTACGCTTCTCTTCCTTTCCTATAGTCCACGCCTCACACCCGTACAGTGCTACACTCCAAACATATACCTTCAGTAATCTTTTTCTAATACCCAAGTCAATATTTGATCTTAAAATCTGTTTCTTTTCTACGAATGCCTTCCTACCCTGTGCTATCCTACACTTTATATCTACCTTGCTTCGATTATCTTTTGTGATTCTACTGCCTAAATAACAAAAATCTGACACTTCTTCGATTCTATTATCTCCTATTGAGATCCTCATTTTTCTACTGCATTCCTTTTTGTCACACCTCATCACTTTAGTTTTACCTATATTTATTTTCATGTTAAAATCCCTAGTCAATACTGCCTGCATACCATTCAATACCCTTTCTAAATTCTTTTCGCTTTCTTCCAATATAGCTATATCGTCGGCGAATCTCAACATATATATTTTCTCTCCCTGTACATTCACACCTACACTATACTCTTCTTTTACTTTGTTTATTGCATCTTCTATATATAGATTAAATAATAACGGTGAAAGTGTACATCCCTGCCGAACTCCCTTCCCTATTTTTGCTACCTCTTCTTCCCCCTCAATTCTAACTAAGACAGTTTGGTGTTTATATAAATTAAAAATTATTCTCCTATCCTTATAATCTATACCCGTTTCTTTTAAAATTCTAAACATTATGTCCCAATCTACATTATCAAATGCCTTTTCTAAATCTACAAAAGCTATGCAAGTTACCTTTCCTACCCTCTTTCTTTTTTCTACTACCGTTCTTAGTGCTAGAATCGCCTCTCTCGTCCCTCTGTTTTTCCTAAAACCAAACTGATCTTCTCCTAGCCTTTCCTCTACTTTATTTTCTAATCTCCTATAAGGGAGTTAAATAAGGTAAAATCCACTTGACATTTCTATTCATAAGAAACAATTAACACATTGCGATTTGTCATATTACCTAGGTTACCTAAAGTTATTATTGAATATATCAACGAACGTCAAAATAGAAAATAAAAAAATTGTAGATATTTCAAAACCAACATTTCAGTAACTTTACTCGTTAATGTTAAAGCAACCATCAAAGAAACACACCCCTGCGTTATATAGCAAATCCATCGCGGTGATGTCTAAACTGAAATCAGACGTTTATATATATTTTGTATGCCCATTTTGACATACTGCGCACAGAATACGGCCCCCCGCTTGCTTGTTTGATGGTTGATGGAAGTAACTGCTATATCGATGCACGTGTACAACACTTTAAGAGTGGCATTCGGGATGACTAGCCAAGAATAGCGATGGCCTCATTGTTGTCATTGCCATTGTCGTTACATCCACACCTTGAACTAAGCAGGCGGGGGAGTGTTTAGGATTAGATTTGGGGGCGTTGGAAGGTGTTTCGGGGAGGAAGTGAGCGTTTCGTTTGTGTGGAGGAAGGGCGTTATTTGGGGGGGGCGGGGGGGATTTTAGATGTGGAATGGTGGATGTTGAACGGGTGATGTTTGGGGATTTTTTTTGGGTAGGGAATTCGATAGGAATTTATAAAAATCGAAAATTATTATGAAGATGCAAGCAAAACATTTTTTTTTTTAAGAAAAACGGAAGTGGAGAATGTGTGTGTTTTTATGGAAATGCGAAAACTAATTTGATTGTAAAATATAAAATATATTTTTTGAAGAAATTATATTAAAAGTTTGTGTTTTTTTTATTAAAAAGAAATCAAAAATGATTATAAAAATTGAGGAATAAAAGGTTTAAATGTGTGTTTTTTTTTTTAACAAAATGATTTTTAAAAAGAACTTTAAAAAATGGTATATATATATTTATATAAAGATTTTAAATAGCTATGAAACTTTAAAAAAAATTAAGAAAAATTGTTGAAGAATGTGTTTCTCTTTAAATGAAAAATGATTAAAAAGCAAAAAAAAAATTGTTGAAGAAAATAATGTAAAAAAAACTGTCTTTATTTGAATGAAAACAAAAACAATTGTAAAAAAAATGTTAAAGAACGTGTTTTTTGTAAAAAAAAAATATTTCAGACAACAAAAATGATTTTCTTTCGGATGAAAAAATATTAGAAAATTTAAAAAAAAATCATTTCTACTTGTTTTTGGTAAATAATACGTTTAAATTTTTTTTTCAGATCCGCCGATAGTGTCGCTGCTCCTCGGCAGCACATTGAACGCAGATGACATCAAAGAAGGGGATGACGTTTATTTCGAATGTCACGTCAAGTCCAATCCGATATGGAAAAAACTCACCTGGTTACACGATGTAAGTGACATCAACTTTTTTTTTAATTGCATTAATTCGCTGTGGCAAACTTTCGCCCTTACCAATATTTTATTCGCCATCCTATATATCGATTATTAATTAACAAAAATGTTCACGACAAAAATACAAATTTACTTATATAGTAGATATTTTAAGAAACGTGGGTATTTTATAAAATTTTCTGCTTATTCCATTGCTATAGGGGAATATCTTTGAAACATTGTATTATAATATAGAGCAATTTCAAATCGAAATTTTTACATTTGCCGGCATTTTTAGCTATTTCCATCAATATTGCACGGAATATAAATAAATTACAACTCATAGAGGGGTTAGAAATTGCATATCCCTCTATCTATAGCAATTTCTTCGTGTGCTTACCATACTATGAAATTCAAATATATATTTATTTGATACTGACTCGCCTTTCTGGCAAAATTCCGATAGAAGAACATAAATAAATGTACAATACGGCAACTCTATATACAGCGCGCCAACCAAAAGCAATTATTTTTAGACAAAAATCTATAAAAAAAAAGACAGGTATATATTTATTAAAAAAAAAAATCAAATTTAGTATAGTTTGAAAATGTTACAAGAATTAAATGCGATTTATTTATTATTTAATTCATTTTTTGTGTATTTGGTGTATGGTGGGTAGTATATATATACCTGCTGGTTTTGATAGATATCTTCACTGACCCATATAGCGTACGGCCGATTTTAATAATGCGAAATATAGGCAACTTTCTAACATTTAAAGATGTTCATAAATCATTCTCTATCTGCGAACTTCACAGAATGTTACATATATACATTTTATGCCGTTGGAAAATGTGAAGCCATTTATAAAACTTGAAAGTGAATTCGAATATCTACGGCTTCTATAAACCCCTTTATCATGTTTAATCTTTCAGAAAGAAACATAATTACACGCTCACATCGACGTGTACTTTTTTCTATACAGCAGAATATTTGACTTTCGAACGTTGCATGTTTATATATATATTTTTTTTTTATAGCCCGCGTTCTGAGTTGAATTTATTTCCTGTCGAGGGAAAGTGCTTTAGACTTTCCCCGCCGTTGCTGGAAGAAGTTTGACTGCACTTTAATCCACCTAAACCATTGTATATTCATTTCGGGCGAAAGCCAGCGTTGTATTTGTTTCCACTTTTGCCACATGTAGTTCTTCCAAACATATAAAATAGATTCTGGCGAAACGACTGGTTATATAAAGATCTTGACACCAAAACATAACGTACCTACTGCAAAAACCGCGAATTTGCTAGATTTAAAAAAAAATCACTTCTGATTTTTACAACAGCAATTTGTTGGGTTTTTTTTTTTTAAATAATATCTTTAGGACAAACATGATTTTGTAAATTTATTTATTTTTGTCTTTTTACGGTACAGTATCTATTTATACACGCTTTTTCTTCTGATATTCGCTATGTAGAAACGTCAAACGCAATATGCAGTATAAACTAGGCACGGTAATGGAATTTGTCGATAAATCCAAGTTGTTTGCACCTATCGCACTCCTCAACCCACCATACACCTACGTATACGTTGTGGTATACCCACCAAATCAGCTCCAGCTTTCTCCTATACATATGCAACTCAAAATACAACAATATTGAAGTCGGATTAGTGTAGTAGTTTATTGGCCGCTTCGCAATCTATAGGTTGTCGGTTCCAATCTCGCCACGACAGAAAATTTTATAACTGATTGTTTGATTTTACGCTCAAATAAATACCGAAAACGTTGCTTTTTCGTTGCTCGAATAATCTCCGAAATTTCAAATTATAGTTTAATATTCTTAAATATTTAAATATAGTTAAAAATTTGCAAAAAATACCTGTTTATAAAAGCACAGCACAAATTAGCCTCGAAAATAGTGAAAAACAATTATTCTTCGATCGAATAAAAAAAAATCTTTTCGTTCGGTTCTTTGTCAATTTGTAAATGAATGCGTTCTTTGTCTCAGGCCAAAGATATTAACGTAATTTTCAAAGACGGTCTTGCATCTGATTTCGTTTGAGCTTTCACGGTGTGCAGTTCTCTTGTTGCGAAGATATTTGGTTGATATTAAAAGTTTCCCTCGAAATTGGATAAATCATAAAACGTAGATGTTCTCATCGATGTGTCAGCAAAATGATTTTGTGTTATTTATTTTAGTACCCACCAAATACCGTAACATGCGCATTTCGAAGGCTATGCCCCCATCATCAGTAACTAAATAAACTACTTCTATCACGAATCGTGTACAAATTAAATAAAGAAGTCAACATGACAGAAGTATGTCAAAAATGGCATATAATATGACTTTTTAAACAATATAAATTAACAAATAATGAAACTAACAAGTAACAACAATAACTATTGGTTTGTCAAACCAAAAATATTTTTTTAAATAGTCCTTATTAAATAAATGAAATAGACAATTCCTGAAATTTCAATTCATTTGATTTATGCATGTATTTTTCATTTGCATCTCTGATAAAATCAAAAAACATTTTAAATGAACTAATTTTACAATAGCATGACCAAAAATATGCTCGGCTACAGCACTTTTATCCTTTCTATTTAATATGAAATGAGCTAAATGCTCCTTAAATCTAGTTTTCAATTGGTCTACGTGTTTGTCCTATATATATTATTTATTTTGTACGTTTTTTTCGGTACAATATTTTTTGCAACAATCTATTTAATTTTCTCGATAAAAAAATATACATTTCGTTTGAAGGAAATGTGCGTAAATAATTTTTTCTTCTTAAAAATCAATACTTCTTTGCTAAAATAAATACCTGTACCTTGGAACAAAAAGGGCCAATGTCCAAAATATGGTGCCAATGGTACATGAAAGTTAAAAATAAATATTTTACACTGTTAATTCACGGAATAACAGGAATAATTAAAACAAAAAAACGTTGAAAAACAATTTTATCAAAATTGTTACATAATTTTATGACCATGCGAAAACATTACGAAAATGTTTAAATATTTATAAATTCCATTTTCCGGCATATTGGACATTGGCCATTTTTGTACCAAAGTACAGATATGTGCAGTGGTATGTCACAGAACTTCTCAATTTGCTAAGTTTGATCTGAACCAGATTCCGCCGTAAAAATCCTATCGTAGGGATTTTACAAAAATATAAATTTTAAGAAATATCAAAACAAAATCAAGTGTAACAACCCCAAAACGACCCCCCTCTGATAAAAACCACATCGAAAACTGCTTACTTTTTCGAACATTTCCATAATTCATCCGCACTGTATAAAATCGACTTTTATAACTGACGTTTCGAACCGTGAAATGTGCCGCCACCATGTGACATGTCAAGATGTGCCGACGACAGCCACCGAGATTGGGAAATATATAATATTTACATTGTTGTCATTTTATATATGGCCATGTGTGTGTGCATTGTTGTGGCATCTGACACGTTGACATGGAAATATTGCCGAGGAAATGACTCCGATTTGACTTGCTCTGGTGCAAGTTGAAACTTTCCGACTGTTTTATTGCCTTGCGGGTTGTATATATAGCTACTTAACCCATTTATACATCATCAACACTGTCAAAACATGCCCCGCTTTTAGCACTAATTTAAATGTTTTATTTTCTACTTTTCAACAGCAAACTTTTTTGCAATTTACTAAATAAAAAAATCAATAATCCGCAAATATAAAAAATCTTTTTAGTTCGCCCTTAGAATTTTCCAATATTTTGCAGAATATATCAAAAATTGATATCAAAACAAATATATTAAATAAATCCAAAAGAAAATATTCTAAATATTTTCTTTTAATCCGAAATTTGCGAAATAACAAAAATTATCTAATTTTACCATGTGCCTGAATCGACTTCTAGACCTTTTTAAAAATCTTAAAAAAGGGGGGGCAATACGATATGGACCCCCTGAGGGGTCTATATCGTATTGTCCCCTTTTGAAAAACTCTTAATCAATAAAACCCTTAATTAAGCCTACATTTACATTCTACAAAGATATTTTACGAACATGGCTCCATTTCTCGTTCTCATATATAAACTTGTCCACCCGTGATGTAGTCTCTTTGTATAAAGCTCGGCCTGCGACATCGCAAATTAAAAAATTATAATGCATTTTTTATCAAATTTAATTAAACTTCGTCATCGTTTTTTTGCCAAGTCTAATTTCTGCTCATCTTGTCCAAACAGGCACACCACAACAACAACAACAAAATACTGCCGATATATTTTTTGTTCGTTTTTTGCCGAAGCCATTTTATTATTGTCGCTTTCGCTTGTACCGTTCAGCCTTCCCATAGCTCATCTATTTCCCGCATACAACAAATGACCATCAGCTTCTGGTTTATCCACTCACGTGCTGCCAAAGAAACTGCCTTGTGTTCACGTACAATCCCGGACAATAGTCCTTCGTAAAACGCCCTACGTGATTTTTCGTACCAAAACCGTTTCTATCTCGATATTTTAATTGATTTTAAATCCACTCGATATTGGTATATAATAAATACATTTCTTTGTGTATATAAAATGATAGTTTGACTGTTCGTTGTGGGTGATTGTACAAAATACAGCGCTGAAGAAGCGCTGAAATCCTGCGGAAAAACGAACAGCGTTCTATCCTTTCGACTGTACTGGAATGCAGTGTAGAAAAAATATTGCTGGAAAGCGCATATAGGGCCTTGTGCGTTGGCTATCGTCGAAGGAAGAAGCACAGGCTGTTTTTCTGCAATTGCCAACGAAATTACTGCGTCTTTATCAGTGACAAACCAAAATTTCTTATATTTGCTTTAAAAAAAAAACCGCGGCAGTATTTCATTGAACATGGTGGCGTGGTCTTCGAAATGCGCATTTTTGCGGCATGTTTGTGTACATAATTACGTTCTACATTATTAAATTAATTCTCGATTCTGTTAGTCTGCGTATATCATTTTTTTTTCATCGCCATCTAAAGTATCTTTCATTAGACGGCATTTCATGGCGAAACATTTCTTGCCGGACCAAATTAGATACAAGAATCTGCCCAGTCACTTTTCTCCCTTGACAAAGAAATGCCTCAATGTAATCCCTCTTTCCCTACCCCCCCAACTAACAAGAATTCGTGGTCCCTCGTTGTCTTTCTCGCTAATTCCACCGCAATTGCATTCTTACATTGCCCAGCTAGTTGTAACTAGATGGACGGTAAACATTTCCGCTTTCCGGCGTTTTATTGCTACTTTCTTCAACGGACGTTCTTATATGTTACATGGAAGCTTAAGAGATACGCGCAAGTTACCATTAAATTGGAAATAATTGCACATTTGAAATAATAAAACTGTCATTTGACCAGCTTTATAGATAGATAAATAGATTGTTGAAAATTTAAAATTTTTATAAACGTCGGAAGTACAAAAATTACAAAAATACAATTATATACAATATAATTGTATTGTCCAAATTTTTTTTTTAATTCCATATGAAATGCTATGTTTATTAAATTATTAACAATATTTATAAGCATTTTAAAGAAAATTCTTCTCACTTCCCCGTTGTTATATTTTATTTTCTATCATTTTTAAAACGATTTTTAATTCTCCTATTTTTCCATCGTCAATTTTTGATATTTAGTATTTTATAATTTTTGATTTCTAAATGGTTTTTTTTCTACATACTAATTAGATAATTTTTAAAATATTTTTCACAATTTTTGCATGGAAAATAATGCCTAAAAAATATACTACTATCCATTTTTTAAATCAACACTTTGCATTATCCTGTAAATAATATTTTTAGGTCAGTAGAGGTTAGTTTGTCCTTTAAAATTGTATAGGCAACTTGTATAGCAACTTGTATGATGGAGTTGCCTATACAATTAAGAATTTATCTATTCCCTTATTATAGAATTAAATAAATATATTTCCGGGAAAATTTTACTACGATTGTTTTAAAAAAAAAAAAACTAAATTCGTATGGACAATTCTTCGAATGGTGAGTGTAAAAAATATTTGAGTTTTGAGTGAATAATTTCGTCGATATCGTTCCAACGAATGGTCCTATACAATCGCTCATACAAATCTCAATAACCGGTTGTAAAAATTTATATCCGCGCGTTATGAACTGGAAAATTCCGCGCGCCGCTTCTTAATATTTTCCATCGCCGTTGCAGCGAAAGCTGTCCTACAGCTCGTACCGTTTGTCACGCACCCATATTCCCATAGCCTTATACAGCTCGCGATAGACAGTATTACCCTACAATTCAGCAGCTTTTTCAATCTACAAAACTTGTGGATCACCTCAAATAAAACGGAATGGTCTATTTTCGTATAATGCCGGAAGAATTGAATGTAAAAGTCGACTATAATCGCAGCACTTGTCGATCGTACTTTGTACTAGTGCAAATGAAAACTAATAGCGTGTTATGAAATTTCATAGCGAAAAATTTCAATAATTATTCATACGGCAATTTTGAAACAATAAAATTTGCCTGGCACTCGTTTGGTGATTTTATATCTTTTGTTGTATAAAAAGCCTAAATATCGAACGAATTGAAAAGCCAACTGGTTGTTGGTCTATTTACCTTGTATAATCCAGGATCGGACTCAATGATGAGTGGACACAGGTACGTAGCTAGCCGCAATTATTCTAATGGCAAAGAAGCGACTGAAGAGTGAAAACAATGAACGAGAGAAAGTGGGTGTGAAAAGCTGAATAGTCAGTCAGTGGCGTGGGGATTTGGTTGGCACGCGTGCCAAATTACAAATATTTGATCAACGCGAATTCAAAGTTTTGTTTTTTTGCAAATTTGAAGAGAGTAGTGAAAAAAATTACCATTCCAGCAGAATGGTAATTTTTGAAGAAGATTCGCATCCCCCCCCCCCCCCCCCCCCCCATTAATATGCAACATACCAATCCATAATGCGTACATATATCCATTTAAAAAAAAAAGAAAATCTAGCTTAGTGAAATTAATGTCATTATAAAAAATCCTCGAGAGATGTTTTCTCTTATTTTCCGTGCACGCGCCACTGGTCCCGATATCGTACATCATTACCACCAACCCAAAGAAAATAATACACGTGGTGGTGGTGGGGGGGTGGGGGGGGGGGGGGGGACACCACAAGGTGTTCTTTGTTTAATTGAAACGGTGTGATTAATGATATGCTGCGGTGTTGTTTCCATTTTCCGCTCTTGATGGTGTCTTTCGCCCTGTTGCGAGCGAGCGAACAGCTGGAGCGTGGACTCGAGTTGCCGAAGTATAATTATAATTACCGAAAAAGTGCCGTTAAGAACGGAATAAGAACGGGCAATGGTAGATTGATGCGTGACTTATGTGGTTGTTTACTAAATATCGGATAATTACATTTGCGATTCGGTCGTTGTTGCAAATGATGGCCAAAAATGAATTGTCCGTTCTTGTGGAATGATATTTTCGGTGTGGTCTCATTAATTAAGTAGCTGTTTGAAATTTAACAATGATGCTTGTTTAAGAATGCCACTAAAAATCGTAGAGGCCAAAGAAATATCAGATTTTGCTATTTGATGATATTTAATTTATTTTATTTTATTGTATCTCTTTGCAAAAGAAATTAAACTGTATGTATAGTTAGTTAAAGAGTCCGCAATCCTAAAGATTGGTTGGAAACAGCACGCCATGCCGATCTATCCTGAGCTAATCCCTTCATCTCCCTATAGCTATTCATCTCAACGTCTTCAACTATCTGACTCACATACTCCAATCTAGGCCTACCTACCCCTCTCTTTCCCTCCACTCTACCTTCTATGATCAATTGCATAATCCCCCCATGCCTAAGGATATGCCCTACTAATCTGTCTCTCCTACGCTGTAACACTCTCCAAATACTTCTCTTCTCCCCTACTAACTCTAGTACAGCTTCATTTGTTACTTTATGTTCCCAACCAATCCTCATCATCCTCCTATAACACCACATTTCGAATGCTTGTAATCTACGCTTCTCTTCCTTTCCTATAGTCCACGCCTCACACCCGTACAGTGCTACACTCCAAACATATACCTTCAGTAATCTTTTTCTAATACCCAAGTCAATATTTGATCTTAAAATCTGTTCCTTTTCTACGAATGCCTTCCTACCCTGTGCTATCCTACACTTTATATCTACCTTGCTTCGATTATCTTTTGTGATTCTACTGCCTAAATAACAAAAATCTGACACTTCTTCGATTCTATTATCTCCCATTGTGATCCTCATTTTTCTACTGCATTCCTTTTTGTCACACCTCATCACTTTAGTTTTACCTATATTTATTTTCATGTTAAAATCCCTAGTCAGTACTGCCTGCATACCATTCAATACCCTTTCTAAATTCTTTTCGCTTTCTTCCAATATAGCTATATCGTCGGCGAATCTCAACATATATATTTTCTCTCCCTGTACATTCACACCTACACTATACTCTTCTTTTACTTTGTTTATTGCATCTTCTATATATAGATTAAATAATAACGGTGAGAGTGTACATCCCTGCCGAACTCCCTTCCCTATTTTTGCTACCTCTTCTTCCCCCTCAATTCGAACTAAGGCAGTTTGGTGTTTATATAAATTAAAAATTATTCTCCTATCCTTATAATCTATACCCGTTTCTTTTAAAATTCTAAACATTATGTCCCAATCTACATTATCAAATGCCTTTTCTAAATCTACAAAAGCTATGCAAGTTACCTTTCCTACCCTCATTCTTTTTTCTACTACTGTTCTTAGTGCTAAAATCGCTTCCCTCGTCCCTCTGTTTTTCCTAAAACCAAACTGATCTTCTCCTAGCCTTTACTCTACTTTATTTTCTGTATGTATACATTTTAAAAATTATCACTACGGTGTTAAATACTACAGAGGTATTGTATTTATTAAATTAAATGCAGAGGTATTTTATTTAGTTTTCTGTAGGGCTACAGTTTTATTTTTTGATATGATTGATAAAGGGTGATATTCTTGGTAAATAATATTTATTTTTATTTAGAATATTATATATATTTAAAAAAAACACTAAACCGCGCGCAGAATAACTTTAACGATATTCAAAAATATATATTTTAAACGTACGTCCATTTAAATTAGTTCGTATTTGTTCTAAGAATATTGCAATATAGATTTTTTGGTATTTACAAAAGTAAAAGTAACCGTAATAAAGTGGATATTAAATGTATAAAAACACAAATGAAGGAGTCTGTTGTTGAGGATAAATCGTATAAATATAACATGAAAGAATTTATTTATATTATAAATATTTGCACCGTATTTAGCTACACATAAAATAAAATAAATTATATTTCCTGTGAAAATAAAAAAGCTGGTTGACAGGATGTAAAAGTGAATGAAGATTTTATTATGTGATTGCGTAGAACAAACTGTTAAACTGTTAATATCTTTGCTATAAATACAAAATCGTATTTTAGATTTTATGCTAACATAAAAAACTATCGGCAATATTAAAATTGCCACGTAAAATATTTTTTTGATTAAAAATTCAATATAATTGAATTAATAAACAAATTCTCATTTAATTTCGTATTTTGTATTAAACATGCGTTTCTTATCGTCCTTACAGGGTGTTATATTGAACCACAACATGTCCGCTAGGATAATTCACAGCAATCAGAGTCTGGTACTTCAGAAAGTGACGCGTCAAAGTGCTGGAAAATACATTTGCTCCGCCGTAAATACGGAAGGAGAAACGCTGAGCAACGAGCTGCCTTTTCGCGTCCAATGTAAGTGTTTGAATCAAATTTTATTATAAATACAATTTTTTCGATTTTGTTTTAAATGCCGCGATTTATTTCGGTCATTTTTCTAGTAAAGGCGATTGAAATGAAGTGGGGGGGGGGGGGGGGGGGCAACGTTACCTCATTGAAAAACATTTTCCTCCAACCAGTATTGCGTATATTTTTCGTCTGGAAAAGCCCGCAGCGTGGAAATAACCGAAACCATAACACACGCCACCTAAAATAATATCACCAAACTCGTCTATTCTTCCTTAGTGCTTTGTGAAAGAGAAACGGTCTCGAGTTTTCACACATTTTCACAACGCGCCGAATGACTTGAACTGAAACAAACAGTTTATGGATTCGAAATTATAATTTTTTTTTTTAGAAACTTGTTCTATTGCTAATTTTATTTATTATCTCTTTATTCGTTTTAGAATGGATATGAATTTGGTAATTGAAAAGATGGTTTTGGAAATCTTTAAACAGACTAAGATTTTCACACGTCTACTCGGAGTATCGGAAGATATTTTATTATACTAGAGCCTCTTATATTAAAAACTATATTTTCCGGCACATATACGACGACAGATCGAGTGGTAAAGTCCGATTTTTTTTGCGACAGTAAATATATCTCGGTTTAAAATTGAATAATAAAATTTCTCTACTGCAGATAAACAGCTCGTTTTTCCGTGACGGACTTTTTATTGACGGTATATTACAAAAATCCAAGACTACCATTTCTTCCGCACATACAAGTGGCATGTGAAGAGATTGTCGAGCAGACTCTTCGTGCAAGCGCACCTATATCGTTACAGCTGTTACAAAAGAGAAAATTGCGCGCAACGAGAGCGCACACAATAAGAACGACGTGTCGGTAGTTACAGAGCAGCGCAAAACAACCCTTATCTGTCCATTGTGGTCATATCAGCAGTCATCACCGCCCCGTCCTGACAATATAATGACATCCTCCCCGTCCCTTCCGGCCGTCCGTCCCTGACATATTTATTATTGTGCGAACGCTACAACGGTCTTCAGATCCGTACTGGCACCCTACCACAAATATAATAGCTGGATGCGCATTTCGAAGGCTAAGGCCCCATCTTTAGTAGCACCAAATAAAATACCTCCACGAAACAAAATCAGAAAGATTTTTTTAAATATCTCAACTCTGGCACTACCACAAATATAATTGCTGGATGCGCATTTCGAAGGCTAAGGCCCCATCTTTAGTAGCACCAAATAAAATACCTCCACGAAACAAAATCAGAAAGATTTTTTTAAATATCTCAACTCTGGCACTACCACAAATATAATTGCTGGATGCGCATTTCGAAGGCTAAGGCCCCATCTTTAGTAGCACCAAATAAAATACCTCCACGAAACAAAATCAATAAGATTTTTTTTTATATCTCAACTCTGGCACTACCACAAATATAATTGCTGGATGCGCATTTCGAAGGCTAAGGCCCCATCTTTAGTAGCACCAAATAAAATACCTCCACGAAACAAAATCAGAAAGATTTTTTTAAATATCACAACTCTGGCACTACCACAAATATAATTGCCGGATGCGCATTTCGAAGGCTAAGGCCCCATCTTTAGTAGCACCAAATAAAATACCTCCACGAAACAAAATCAGAAAGATTTTTTTAAATATCTCAACTCTGGCACTACCACAAATATAATTGCTGGATGCGCATTTCGAAGGCTAAGGCCCCATCTTTAGTAGCACCAAATAAAATACCTCTACGGAATAAAATCAGAAAGATTTTTTTTAATAATATTAATGCAATTTTTAGGAATTGTGAAATTACGCATGTGCGTGAAACATTTCATTTTAAGGCTGAAATATAACATTTGAGAAAGAATGTGATAAGATCAAATTAAGACAAGGCTTTGCACGTTCTGAAGCAACTAAGAAATTTAATTTTGGATAAGTAGTTTTTGTGATATCTTGACGTAAATGTCGTGAAATTTTGATTTAAAAAAAAAGTGATATCTCGTTTATTAATTGAGATAAATGGATGGTATAAAATTATTTTGGAAGCTAAGATTATTGCTTTTAATAATTTACTTAGTTTATTTGAAAAAATAGGTTTGGTTTCTTAAAATCAAAGTTTAAACTTTTAGTTTGAAAAATATTTTTGGTGGGTAACGAGTAAAAGTTGTTTAAATTAACTTTTCTTTAATATACAAATTATAACGTAAAAACACCCGGTATTTATACAGTGTGACAATTTTTTGTTCACAAATAGATAATTCCTGTTTTTTAAATTTTTATTAAAACAAACTTAACTTGTCACTGCTATAAAATTGAATAAAAATCAACATGACTGAAGTTATTCAATCGGACGTATTAAATAATAGCATCCCATCAAAAAAAAATTTTTTTTTTAAGAAAAATCTACTTCGAAATAAATTTCACTTGCACTTCTCTGCATGGTTTGTCATTCGAACGTAACTTCCGTCACTCTTTCACATTTGCAGAGCGGATGTGCCAATTCTCACGTTGCTCCTCTTAACCTACAACACAACCTGCCCTAGCTTCACCCCCGCTGCCGTTCGTCCCCTGGTTGTTGTTGGCCGTACTTAATTTAGATAAATTGCAATCCCATTACGAACTGAGGCACATATTCCCAGCAATAATGATTCAAGCCGCTATCCTTACTTGTCCCGTGTATATATACAGGGTGTGCGATATACCATTGACCATCGAGAGAAGTAAAACTAGCCGGTGCAAATTTATTTCAATATACGCGCAAACCATGATTTTATTTTTCGTTACAAAATTGAACAATTAAATAATCACGCGGTGTGATTATTTTATTATAAAAAAAAAAACACAATGTGTGTTTTATAAAATTATGCAACTTGCACTACAACTCGTATAATAATAAAAATTGTGGAAAGTATTAAAAAAAATAATAATTGGGGGCGAGATGAGATTTTTCATGTATTTGTCGGATGTAGAATTGTTAATCGCAGCCGTGTATATATGTAGAGAGCACACAAGTACATGTTAGTATTAATGACAGCGTAAGAGCATCGGCGTCGGTTAGGCGGTCTAATGTCCATTTTGTACCAGAATGAAAGGAACCTTCATTTACGACATTCAAACCGATGTCTATTACGTTCGCAAATCGAAATACAAAATACATAATTAAATAGAACATATTCTATACAAATAGAAATAACGCAAACTATATTTTAAAAAATAAATAAGCAGCAAAGAGATTGTACTTTTTTTTTTTTAATTTAATCAACAGTATTTTAAAAAGCCATCTGTAATTGTGACGGGTTTGTAAAATAGTTCAAATAAACATTTTGCAATAATAAAAATAGCGGAATTTTATGAGCGGCCCTTTGCGGCCCTTAATGCTTTTGCTGTACAATAACATTAAATTATCTGACATATCTCGCAGCGACATAACGTCAATAATCACCGCCAAGATTGGTGCACCACATACGACAACCATAAAACGGTGGCACAGAGGCCCTTCGGTTAAAGGGTTGCATACAGTAGCGTGCCAACTGCTTTAGATTATTAACAATCACCGTCGTGGACATTGTTTTATAAAGTGCCATTATCTCTGGACATACGTTGACACGAGTTTATTTACGAGCAAACGTCGGTTATGTAATAAAAAAATATTTATTATTTGCGCTTGGAGAATTATTTTAATGTTTTAATTTAATTATTCGTGAGAAGCGTTTTGATTTACATTGTAAGATGCTGTTTTGACTTTAGAAACGTCAGTTTGATGGCCGACTTATTTTTTTTTTGTGATCGCCCACTTATTTTTTAATCAATTATTGAATCGACAGGATAAATAAATAAAACAAAAAGAAATAAAATATATATTATTGTATATATGAAATAATAAGCGAGATGTCGTTAAAAAAATTTTGTGCGCTGTAAAGAAGTTGATATTTATTTAATTTCAGTGTTTAATGTTATAAATGTGCAAATTCGGTAATAGCGTTTAGTTTTATTGTTTATATGGTCTTATTCCAGTAAAAATACACAGAGTGTATTTTTTTTTATCAAAAAAAGAATTTTGCCGGATATTCTTATTTATATTTAAGGAGTTTATTTTTAATTAGATTATCTCAAAAAAATATTCGTTCATAAGCGCATCTGTTCTGTACATTGCTCAATTCTAGTTACGCCACTGTTCGCAATATATCAGTCTGGCACGCTTCTATTTTAGGGTGCACATTATATAATATAATTGCCCGACATTTTACTGCAAACTAGCAAAAAGAAATTTCGGAAGTATGAAAATAATTCTACGAATTCAAATTCATAAAAACGCGAAATCATAAATCGGCACGCGATTTTATTGGTTTTTTTTTATTCTTTTATCAAAATTTTACCATAAATTTTAACAATGCCATCGATGAATGAATTCATGTTCTGTTTGCTCACTGCCTCAATTCTGCAGAAATATAAATTTACTAAATAATCCGCTTTAAAAAAAATGCCTTCAAGTATCAACACGTCACATTACATCATATATCAATATCTTCGACAACAGGACCATCATTATTCATCCTCGAAGAGAACTACACGACACAAACGCTCATATATATATGGGGAGACTATTTTCGCGCAAATTGAAAGAACATAAAGAACCGTTTCGGAATAAGTGCTATTATCGACCTGATAGGTAGCCCCCCCCTGCCCCCCCGAAAGGACACCCGCAAGGGATTTTAAGCAGCGATAAATATTTAGATTTATAGATCGATCTGTTTCAGTCAGTTCATTTAAAAACGATTACCAACACAAATATATTGAATTGGAACGTCGGTGGAAATTTCAATGTGTTTTTTTTCATTTTAATTTGTCTGGTGCTTTTACACTAAGCTGTTGTTTTTATCCCGCTGATGGACATGTTTTATTGCCATTATCTATCAGTCATGGGGATGAATAACATTGTACTTGGCCGTACAAATTGGCCGTATGATTTAATTCGAACCGACGCCGGGGGGGGCTTTACAATTTAATGCCCCCCCATTTATTCCTATTGCCATAGCCGTTGAATCAATAAACAAGTCCACCGGATTACCACATCAAAATCCCGCACCGTCACCTAAAGAATTTACCAAAAAAACACAACAGCTATTATTCTGTGTAGAAAATTGCACGACATTAACTCAATACTTTTTTTTCCAGATGCGCCCACGTGCCGACAAGATCGAGTTATCGTTGTGGGCGCGTCTCGTAGTGAAAGTGTCGATGTGGCGTGTGAGGTGGAGAGCGACCCACCCGCCCACACGTACCGATGGAAGTTCAACAATTCGGGCGAAACTTTGGACGTGGCCGCTGAACGATTCGCCAGGACCAGTAATGGGTCTATGAGCGTTCTAAGGTACACGCCCGTGTCCGAACTGGATTACGGATCACTCAGCTGCTGGGCGAGAAATACTGTGGGCGAACAGGTCACGGCTTGCGTCTTCCAAATTGTAGCGGCGGGTAAATTTTTATTGACTAATGATATAAATATAAATATAACGATATAGCTATATTGGAAAAAAGCGAAAAGAATTTAGAAAGGGTATTGAATGGTATGCAGGCAGTATTGACTAGGGATTTTAACATGAAAATAAATATAGGTAAAACTAAAGTGATGAGGTGTGACAAAAAGGAATGCAGTAGAAAAATGAGGATCACAATAGGAGATAATAGAATCGAAGAAGTGTCAGATTTTTGTTATTTAGGCAGTAGAATCACAAAAGATAATCGAAGCAAGGTAGATATAAAGTGTAGGATAGCACAGGGTAGGAAGGCATTCGTCAGAAAAAGAACAGATTTTAAGATCAAATATTGACTTGGGTATTAGAAAAAGATTACTGAAGGTATATGTTTGGAGTGTAGCACTGTACGGGTGTGAGGCGTGGACTATAGGAAAGGAAGAGAAGCGCAGATTACAAGCATTTGAAATGTGGTGTTATAGGAGGATGATGAGGATTGGTTGGGAAGATAAAGTAACAAATGAAGCTGTACTAGAGTTAGTAGGGAAGAAGAGAAGTATTTGGAGAGTGTTACAGCGTAGGAGAGACAGATTAGTAGGGCATATCCTTAGGCATGGGGGGGATTATGCAATTGATCATAGAAGGTAGAGTGGAGGAAAAGAGAGGGGTAGGTAGGCCTAGATTGGAGTATGTGAGTCAGATAGTTGAAGACGTTGAGATGAATAGCTATAGGGAGATGAAGGGATTAGCTCAGGATAGATCGGCATGGCGTGCTGTTTCCAACCAATCTTTAGGATTGCGGACTCTTTAACTAAATGAAAACTGCGCTATTGTACAATTTTTTTTATTAAAGATATTTCGATTCCAATTTTAAATGAACAAAAGACAAATCGTGTCATTTATTCCAAATTTATTTACACCGGTTCCAAATTATTATAGAAAATAGAATATTATACTAATAGTGGTAAAGTGGACTGCATGAATAAAAAAACGATTGATATCTTGCTAACGTTTCAATGTTTCTTCTAACATCATCTTCGTCAGAGCTTCAATATCTTTATTACATTTCAACATAGTACGTTTTGAAATTACTAGTCATTAAACAACAACAATTAACAACTTTCTACACATGTTGAAACGATCATTTTGACGCTATTTTGTCATTATAGAAAGTATATCTTTATATATATTTTTTGTACTTTTATAATAGCACTAATATTCGAATAGCAAACCTAAATTATTGAATTTATTATTATAAATTGTCATCAGTCTTATATATTATATAGCGCACATTCTTCCTTGTCGATAGCTATGTTAAAGAATATAATTATAATCGAAAGCGTTCTACAAAAAATCTCGTACAAGCGTATTGAAATGTTTTTTAGTAATCAAACAGCAAAATAAAAAAATTCCGTTAAAAGGTAAACCGTTCCCGGTAAAAAACTGCACCCTCTCGAATCAGACGAGCCATTCGGTGGACGTCTTTTGCCTGTCTGGTTTTGACGGTGGTCTGCCCCAGCACTGGCTCTTAGAACTGTACACTGCAGGTAGTGGGGTGCCCAGGTATAACGTGACCGCATTCCTAGAGCCGGCTTTCTATCTGGACAATCTCGAGCCAGATGTGACGTTCAGGATTGTCGTGTTCGCCGTGAACGGGAAGGGCAGAAGTCCGGGCATCGTGCTCGAGGAGGTGACATTTCGCGATGCCGAGAAAAGAACGGGTGAGTCGAAGATGTATCTTTTTTTTTAAATAAAGTTTTGATTCTTTTTTAAATGTTGTTCTTTCGTTAGAATTACCACCATTTCTGCGATATTACGAAGTGGAAACTTCTATTAATCTGGTTTATGTCGGTTGGAGAGGGTTATTAATATCTGGTATAGTGAACAATAGCGCTTCATCATATCGGAATTGGTTGGTGCAAAACCGCATTTCGCACTACTCTGCGGCTTAGCGGAAACGTCGGAACGGCGTCGCTTTCGAACGGACGTATTACCGCAACTGCAAAATGCGAAACAAAACAAAACCGTATATGCGAACAAACAATGGCGTCTAGTGAATATATTCCACTACCACGCGGAAATCTCTGTACATCTATTACAGATATGCAGAATCCACCCACGCAGAAATAATTTAAGATGATAATTGATTTTTGCTTGAAACTAGCGCGTATATTTACCTACTTTGCTTTGTGGACGTTCCACGTGGGTGTGTCTATAAGAAGCTTAGGCATAAATCGGTTGAATCAACTAATAAAGTGGAATTTCTTGTATTATCATTGAAAAAAAGTAAGGTTGTTGAAGCAAGAAAATATTTAATTGCAGATTCTGAACTTAGTAAATTTTTTTATTATTATTTAGTAGGGGTGTATAATAGAAAATATATTTATTTATAGGCCTATTCATATTCCTATTCCGGAGTATGACGAGATTGCAATAATTATTCTAATAAATCAATTTGAAATAAATAGTAATTTATAAATTTTAACAAGGGAAAGATTAAAACTTTCATAAGAGGCCTTATATAATTAAAAATTATAAATCAAATTATACGCAAAGAAGATTGAATGTAAAATTTTATTTAAAAAATGAAAACCATTGCTAGAATATAATTGCGAAAGAAAGAAACTTTCCAAATTAAATATTACGGCTCTGCATTTGAATTACCTTTACCATGAAAGGTCTACCAAATATTTTCTACATATAGCTAGATAAATGTACAATCAATCCAATAATAATATGCCGTTCGTTACAGTGCAAACAATTTTTTGCATATTACTAAAGAATTACATTAATAGTAATCGACATTTCAGATTTTTGTTATTTAGGCAGTAGAATCACAAAAGATAATCGAAGCAAGGTAGATATAAAGTGTAGGATAGCACAGGGTAGGAAGGCATTCGTAGAAAAGGAACAGATTTTAAGATCAAATATTGTCTTGGGTATTAGAAAAAGATTACTGAAGGTATATGTTTGGAGTGTAGCACTGTACGGGTGTGAGGCGTGGACTATAGGAAAGGAAGAGAAGCGTAGATTACAAGCATTCGAAATGTGGTGTTATAGGAGGATGATGAGGATTGGTTGGGAAGATAAAGTAACAAATGAAGCTGTACTAGAGTTAGTAGGGGAGAAGAGAAGTATTTGGAGAGTGTTACAGCGTAGGAGAGACAGATTAGTAGGGCATATTCTTAGGCATGGGGGGATTATGCAATTGATCATAGAAGGTAGAGTGGAGGGAAAGAGAGGGGTAGGTAGGCCTAGATTGGAGTATGTGAGTCAGATAGTTGAAGACGTTGAGATGAATAGCTATAGGGAGATGAAGGGATTAGCTCAGGATAGATCGGCATGGCGTGCTGTTTCCAACCAATCTTTAGGATTGCGGACTCTTTAACTAACTAAAGAAATCTCGTGACATATTCTGACATTTTGTTTATATAAATGTCAAAAGAGAGTTTAGTAAATAGAAATAAAATCATTACAATAAATATTGTTCCTCGAACAGAACAGTTAATGAATTCTTAAAAGTTGCAAATTTTTATAGAATGTAATATATATATTTTTAAGAATCTTTTAAACGTCCGAAATTTAGTTCAATTAATTTCCAATGTTGTTTTTACCATTACACGATGACTGATTTAGATATTTTTTGTTGTATAGTTGCGCATTACTATTGCATACCATGGTACATCGAATGTGCAATGTTATTCTGCCAATCGCAGATGGAAAACAAAACTGATTTCGGGAGCTGTCCAAAACGGTAAACTAAATCTCCACCCGCGCTTTGCACTATACGAAATACATAGTAAAAACCATAACGCCATTCAATCATCACTTCCTGTCTGCGAAAATGTTCGAAATTCGCTGAATAAGTGTGTTTTGTATTAGCTGTTCGTATAGCAAAGTATAGCGATGTTCGTGTAACGTTTACCGCAAGAAATTTCTTTTTGATTAGTTCCGAAGCATTTTTTAAAAAGAATTCTTTTCATAAATATGTCTTGTAAAAGCACAAAAATCGCTAAATTTTCTAGCAATATGAATTTCAATTTTACGTAGTTTTCCGAAAGACTTTTTATCAAGCAGTTCAAATCGAATAATAACATTTCCTTTTCACTCGCGCTAATAATAAATCGAACAGCCAAAACAAATCTTAAATATATTTTTCCAATCGACTCAATTTCACATCTTCAAACTATATTAAGCCTTCTCAAATGGAAACGTCCAATTTATTTATTTATTTTTATTAAAATCCCCGCGCTATTGCGCAAACAAAGGGAACTATCCACGATTTTCTCGCGTATATCATTTTTCCATTACTGATTTTCCTATGCTAAACTCAATTTCCCGATGCTAGAAATGGAAATCAAAGTGACAGAAAATGTATCGCTCAATATCTTCCACGCAAATAAAGACAATAGATGTACATAATATAAGATGCATTTGTATGAAAATATTTCAAATAATACTCCTCTCCTACAGCGTCGAACTAAACGACTATATAAACATTCTACACATTCGTAGTGGTTGTTTAATCTACACAGTGATCCCAGTTTACCATAAATCGACGAAAATTAATCATTAAATCGCGAATACATTTTGCACAAACCAAAATCCGAAAGATTATCGTCATATACGGCCCACCCTGTATATAGGTTCAATTTTTGCCTGTTATTGAGAATCATTTGCGGAACAAATATATCCCGATATTATATGGAAGGTTTTTGGTTGAATAGGCAACCAACAGGCCGACAAAAGAAGAACGATAGTATTGAAGAATATTACCTCAAACTACACTCAATTTAGAATGTGCACCAAAACACTTCATTGTACAAAAATCAGTAATTTTTGTCAATCCATGTAAAAAAACATATTTTTTCTCGCACACCCTATATCTGTCCATCTATTACCGAACAATAATAAATGAGCTTCAATGAAGTTATCAGATGACGGCGAGGTCTATGTGTAGTATATAATAGTCGATCGCCCTCGCCCCCCCCCCCTCCTGCACCGCATGACAGATCGTGCCGGTTGTCAGGCAATGGCGGGCGATAGGAACTTGCCAATATGGCGTGTCAATAGACGGCCATTTATATCAGCCCGCATATATATATATATATATATGTGTGTTTGGGCGCTAGGCCGTGAGTCATATAGTTGCTACTCTCATGCCGATCTGGTCGCCTACGAAAAAGACGAAACGTTGACATTCTATCTTTTGATAACAACTATTTATATGCTACAATGCCGCGCTGTTACGTAGTTCCTGTTCCTCCCTGTTCCTCAAAAAAAAAAACGGCGAACGGGATATCGTCAGAGTGATGTAACAATACCTCCTATCTGCTGTGAATTTTTAACGAGTCGTGAGATGTTTTGAACACGCGCAATAAACCTAAGAATCAGTTGGACATTATGTCATTTTTCGAATTTTTGTAGGCTAGGTGGTATTGTCACATCGCTGACGTTATAGAACACAATGACTAGGATTGGTGTATGATGGGGTGCATATATAAACATGTTCTTTAAAAAAAAAACGTCCTAAGTGACTGATGTGACAATACCGTCTATCTGCTTTGAATTTTTATTAAGTCAGGAGATGTTTTGAATATGTGCAATGAAGCTAAGAATCAGTTTGACATATGTCATTTTTCGGATTTTTGTAGGATAGGTGGTATTGTCACATCGCTGAGGATATGTGTTTATTGAACGCAATGACTAGGATTGGTGTATGATGGGGTGCATATATAAACATGTTCTTTAAAAAAAAAAACGTCCTAAGTGACTGATGTGACAATACCGTCTATCTGCTTTGAATTTTTATTAAGTCAGGAGATGTTTTGAATATGTGCAATGAAGCTAAGAATCAGTTTGACATATGTCATTTTTCGGATATTTGTAGGATAGGTGGTATTGTCACATCGCTGAGGATATGTGTTTATAGAACGCAATGACTAGGATTGGTGTATGATGGGTGGCATATATAAACATGTTCTTTTAAAAAAAAACGTCCTATGTGACTGATGTGACAATACCGTCTATCTGCTTTGAATTTTTATTAAGTCAGGAGATGTTTTGAATATGTGCAATGAACCTAAGAATCAGTTTGACATATGTCATTTTTCGGATTTTTATAGGCTAGGTGGTATTGTCACATCGCTGAGGATATGTGTTTATAGAACGCAATGACTAGGATTGGTGTATGATGGGTTGCATATATAAACATGTTCTTTTAAAAAAAAACGTCCTATGTGACTGATGTGACAATACCGTCTATCTGCTTTGAATTTTTATTAAGTCAGGAGATGTTTTGAATATGTGCAATGAAGCTAAGAATCAGTTTGACATATGTCATTTTTCGGATTTTTGTAGGATAGGTGGTATTGTCACATCGCTGAGGATATGTGTTTATTGAACGCACTTACTAGGATTGGCGTATGATGGGTTGCATATATAAACATGTTCTTTAAAAAAAAAAAGTCCTATGTGACTGATGTGACAATACCATCTATCTACTTTGAATTTTTATTAAGTCAGGAGATGTTTTGAATATGTGCAATGAACCTAACCAGTTAGACATGATATGTCATTTTTCGGATTTTTGTAAGCTAGGTGGTATTGTCACATCGCTGAGGATATATTCTTTTTAAAAAACGTCCTATGTGACTGACGTTATAATACCTCCTATCTGCTTTGAACTTTTTATACATTCGATGTTCTGATATGTGCATAATGAGACATGATATGTCATTTTTAGAATTTTTGCATCGCTGACGATATTGCAAAATGTTTTTAATAATTTAATCAGATATTGGTGAACTGAAAATAAGACGGTATTTTTTTTTGGAACATTGAAAAAGTAGTTTTAGATTACCTCAATCGGGAAATGTATCAATGTCCAATAAAATACCATTTATCTCAATTTCTCAACAAATTCGGAAGACTAATTCTCTTTAACCGTCAAATTTAGCGCACACAAAATACATCCGGCATGTAATTCGAAAACTGTACGAACCACAAATTCCCGTTCAACAATTTATTATAAGTAATTTATAGATATGAGAACATTTCAAATCCTCAACTGTACGTAATACCATTCCGCGCTAGCTACCACCAATGTCTTCTATTCTTTATCTCCTGGACAAAGCATTGATATACGACTATACCAGATCCAAAACGCCGCTACCATTTCAGTTCCTTTACTCGTAGTATCTGGTGCCATAGTTCACTCGCAAGCCCGTCCTAGCTGCCGGAGGACAGTTCCGAAATAATCCGGACTCGTCCAACCACAAAAGACATTTCACAATTGCAATTTTTTTCTTCTAAATCTACTTGTATTTGCTCGTCAAAACATCAACTTCATTCAAACAGTCTCCTCCAATATGCACAAATCATCAACTGCTGCTCCAATAGCATTAGAAATTATCTTGTCCTAGTTAGTTCAAACCTAGTCCGGACTGCCGTGAAACTACCCTACCACCAAAACGCTGAAGAACTAACTGTACACGACGATACATTGCAGTTCTACGTTGTTCTCTTCTTAATATTTAATGACAGAAATGAGAGCGACATAATTCATTGGGGGGGCTCTGTACGGTACATGCATTTAGTGGCGGTATAGTTACATCGTAAATCACCATGTTCTCAGAGAAAACTATGTGCACCCCCATCTTGGTATATAACGCCAGAACAGACTTGGCGTAATGGAGAAACTCTTCATCGCAACGAAACTAGGTTGAAGGTTCACGCGCTTCCAAAGTGCGAAACAAAATGCCTCACTGGCGAGACAAATCTGTTTATAATATCAAAAAAATCATAAACAAATCATTTGCAGCTTCGGATGGGGATCTACCACTCTCCCCTGGCGTTCTGGGTGTGCTGCTCGGTGCCACATTTACCATAATCGCGATCGTCCTCCTCATCACGATCCGCGTACGTCGCAACGCACAGAATGCGCAAGACCGCACGAACCTCACCGGTACAACACTCGAGCAGAAGGTAATCCACTCGACCATCAACAATTCATCAGCAGGCGGTACTGCTGGTAACAATGGCTCTGCGGCTATTGGTAATGTCTTGAGTGGAGGTGTTGGTCACGGCCACGGGGGTGTTGTTGTGGGGTTAAGTGGCGGTGGCGGAGGCAGCACGTTGAGTATGAAGCCGTTGTTGAGGTGTGGAGTCGAAATGATGGTGGAGAAAGACGTTGAGAAGGATCCGGATGTTATACCCGCGAAATATGGTGAATATAACGTAGATTTGTTGATGTTTCTTGGTGGTATGGTTGATTTATTTAGGATCTCCAGATGGCTGCGAGAAAGACCGACTACATCACACGTTAGGTAGGCTATCGTGTGCATCCCCAACATCGATGATGGACCAATCCATTCCGCAGCCGCATTGGATTAGTCCTGCAGAAAGCAATGTGGTGCGTTTTGAAAGAAAATGTAAAAATCGTTTCCCCTCCACGATTAACGTGTTCTTCCAGTACCATCAATACAGCAATCCGGTCGCCATGGTCGGCAGTACATTCCCGCGGGACTCCCGACCGAAGGACTTGCGCCTCGGCAATGGCACCGTAACGAGCATAGCCACGAATACTTTGCAGCACGGCCATCGGCCTGGTCTGGTCGGTCAAACGGACCTCGAGCTGAATGGACTGGCCATCAAAGAGCGCCTGATGGCCAATCGACTGCCCGAGAGTTGCGTGTAATGTATTTTTGTTTGTTTTTAATTCTGTCGATGATTTTTTGTTGGGTGTAGGACTAATATGTAATTGGTGGTGGTGGTTTTGACCGATGACTTTTTGGCCGTCCGAGCTGTATAGTACTTATTAAAAATTTTGCGATGTGTTGAATATTTTACGTACGTGTTATGAATATTTATATTAAAAAATCGACAAAAGTTGGCTCTTCAGCGACACAAACGAATATTTGGCAGATAATTGAAATAAACAAACAAAAGAGTATCTGTTTCTTTCGTTTGATTGCGCTTTCTATTTTAATTCAACGTCCGCTTCGATCTTTTCGTTTATTTTCGCATTTGACTTAAGTCACTCGTTTATAGAACTGCAATGATTTTATTTGCACAAAATTTGAAAGAAAAAAATCACGAAATAATTGTGCAAGGACAATATCAGCTTTTAGTATTTTTTAAAATTATAATCAGTCTTAAAAAAAGTCTTTCGCTTTAACATTCGATAACATTTTGAACCTTCTTTTTTTTTAGTACTCTCTACAACTTTTTAAAAATCTTAATATATCTCTATCAAATATCCTAATTGTAAATAATTAAAACAATTGTAAATAATTGTAAATATCAATTTCTTCATTCCATATCACTGATGACTAAATACCCACTACAGTAGCGTACAATATAAGGATTAAAAAAAAATTCAAATCATCTTTTATAAACTTTATACATGAAAATTAAAAAAAAAAACGTATCATGAACCTAGTCAATAATATTTCAGAACATTAAAAGCCCTCCAATATCAACTACTCTCTACCTGTGCAATCGTAGACTGCAATAATGTGCCGCTACGTTTAACAAAACGCGCGTCTTTATTATAGTCTTTGAATGTACCATATTTCTATTGTAAATACATTCTTAATCTCCTAACCATTGTTGAAATAATATATTTGCAACAATATAATTTTATAGCTCGGTTATCTAAATATAGAATGCAGCACGAGCTATTTGGCGAGTGCTGCAATTTGATACGAGTCTCAAAAACAAAATTTCAACCATCGTACTTTTTTTTTATGATTTATATTTATAAAGCATATCTATAATAACGTGATTCCATCATCCGCTTCATATCAAATATTATCAAAGATCAAATAGATTTTCTATTGTTAATATTTAATGAAAAAAATTGAGATAATATGAAGAACATTTGGTACGATTAGGACTAAGTGGCTCATGTGATATTTTAATGTAGGCTACAACTTCAATAACTAAAAATATTATTGTGTTATAGCGACAGATTGACGAGAAATATGTTAGTGTAAACGAAATAAATGTACATTCGGTTTTGGCGTTTGTGTTTTTATTTATATAACATATTCTAACCCTTTGAATTTTTTTTTTTTTCAATATTTAACTTGTATAATTAACAAATTTTCACAACCTTTTTTTGACCAATTTATTGTTGTTATTAAATTATATCGATTTTTTTTAAATAATTTTATTTTCATATTAAAATCCAGATCCGTCTTATTACTAAAAATAAATTATATAATATAAAAAAATTAACTCCTTAAATATCTAAAATATAAAACGATATATATTAATAATATTTTGTACTTTATATTTATTTATACAACATAATTATAATAACTAATTTTATCTTTGGCACTAACAAATGGCTACTAATGAAGATACAAGATTTATTTTATTTTTATTTTATTATTTCAACAGGAACTCTAATACAGAGAACTTTTTTTTCGGTATCCGTTCGAAATATGGACCAATAAATATCAGCTGGAAACTAAGAAAATAATTCAAACTGTAAGTACCATACAATATTTTAAAAAAAATACTAATCTAATTTTATTAAAAAAAAAAAACATTGTTTAGTTTTAATCAAGAAATTTTTTTACAGAAAAGTCATAAGGCTGTGAAAATTTTAACACACATTAAAAAAGGTATATATTAGATAATGGAAAATTTTGGCGTAATTAGCTATATTAGATGTTTTTTTTTTTAAATTTTTAAGCTGATCTTTTTTTTTGTTGAATTTTGTCTACTTTTGACTCTGCCAAAAAAGAACGCGCCATCATTTATCATTATTTATTTTATTTATAATATTTTGAACAGCTGAGCGTCAAAATTACATCACTGCACTAAAACATATTTCGATTCAAAAATTGCAGAACAGTTTTTATTTGTTTTGACATTTTACATCATAAAAATCCTTCTAAAACGTAAATTCATAATTGACTTATAAAACTATAGATGGAGCCTTAGTCCAATTATGTGTGTCATCAATCAAATGCAGCGTTGCAACTTATAAATTCACATTCATATATAAATAAATGTTTAAAATTAAAATTTAACGAAAAAACTTAATCAAAAATTTACTAATTAAAATATACAACAAAAAGACCCAATAAACAATCACCCAATTAGCGTTATAAATAAAAATACACTACTTACGGGTAACAGTTCCGTACTCAGGTGCATTGTTGCTGTAAAATCCCCAACAGCCACATTACTCGTTACAGGGCAAATAATATTATCGCAGGGCTTCGCTGGAGTTATTCTTGTATCAACATATATTCCGTAAATGTCTATAAATACTTCTTGTCGTAAATTACTTGTTTTTACATCACCTGAAATATTTTTTAAAGGTGTAATGAAAAAGTACTATTAAATCAATTTTTAGAGAAACTATAAAATATTTTTGTTATATTTTATGCACTTTTAGATCGGAAAAAAGTATTAGGTAATAATGTCAAAATCAATATTAAAAAAAAAATTATTTCAATATTAAATCCTCAAGTAATTAAGTGCCAAAAACTAATTTCAGTACAAGTTTGATAGTTTTATCAATTATTTTTAATAATAGAACGAATTAGGTGAACAAACTTAAACCCATTAAATATACGTGTGGCTTTATCTATTTTTTTTTTATCATAAAATCAGTGTAAACGATTTACGTTTAATCACAAATTCAAATTAACTACAAGCAATTATGTCGTAATATTTATCATGATTGTCTAGAACAATCGTGATTTTAATTTAATTGTTTTTAGGCGCCACTGGTTTTTTATTTCCCAAGATCTACCCCGTGGGTTTTTACATTTATTAAGTTCATTTAAAATTTATTATGCAAAATATTGAATTAGCTCAAATCTGTTAAAAAAAAAAACGTTTTTCATACAAAAAAATTCAAGATATTTTATAATTTTTTAATTTTTTGTACTAATTTTGTATTTATATATACATTTTTATTTCATTAAGAATATAAATTTCAAAACGATTAAATTAGTCATTATTCCCTAATTGTGCAATACAAGTTGCAATTTTCGTTTTGATAATAAATATTTTTCGTGTTCGAAATTCGTTGCCAATTTTTGACCTTGCTGCAATATTTCGCCATAAACTTATATGGCAATTAAATTAGTAAATTTCATAATTCTAAATTTGCTAAAAAAAAACAATCTAAATCGTAGGTACAATTTTTTTTAATAAATTAATTTCTACCAGACAGAATTTATTAACAATTTCAAGCTGCAATTTATTCACTACGTCTTAACTCGGTTGCTTAAAATTTAAAACCTACTCACATTATTAATAGCTAGTAATTGTTTTTATATCATCGAAAGGATTAAGTTTATCTTTTTATTTAATCCAACGTGTAATGAAATCATTTGCGAAATGCATGTGTGAAAATGAGACTAGTTTAATTAATAACAAACGCATTTGTAAATAGATTAAATTACGAATGATTAATTTTTTCGTGTAAATTTAAAAATGAAAAATTTTACATGCACCTCCATATAAAAAATATTTCTAATCGCGTATTTAAAATTTTTTTATCTCTTGAAAAATTCATCTCCCATCAAAACCACTTCTAAATTCGGAGGTCTATTAGAAAATGTCATAAACTGACTTTTGAAAATGTCAAAATTTTGCGGAAAAAAACGAAGGGGGTGGTACCCTTCTCATTTTTAAATGTTCAGTTTGTTTTTTGTAATAAACTAATTACTGTTTTCGAATCCTGATTTTATTTCTCGTTTAGAAACTATTATTTCACTCACATTTAACATTTAAAAAAATTATTTGTAAACAACGCCTAAAAATGCAACTTTAACTACCAAAAAAAATTTCAAAATTATTATACCAATTCAAAATATTTCATTCGACGTTTTTATTTAATAAAAAATTTAAAAAATCGCCACCAACTAAAAACCTGTCGTAAAATACAAATACAAACCTGTCGTAAAATTCATGTAGATATTTCTATCGGTGCCAATTCTTAAAAAACATGTGTTAAAAGCATCACAATTGTCAATATTCACTTCCCATACTCTAAATTCAGATCCTGTTAAAAAATATAAAACAAAATTTTTTTAGAAATTATCCAATCGCTTTTTTTTTTCAACAAAAATTTATAAATACAAACTTCAAACAAGTTATTTTGTTTTTTTATAAATCTAATTGATTTTTTCTTGTCCCATAATATTATTTTGTAAATATATTTTTCTTATTTTCTATACAAAAATATATATATAATAACAAACGTATATTTTCAAAACCTTCAAAAATAAACAATTTTTTAATCACATTAATACGTATTTAATACAAAAATATATATATTAAAATATAATTTAATAAAATTTAAAAAAAAGTATTTCATGTCTTAAAAAATTTCTTACCACAATTGTTGAAATTTAAAGAATCGCTCAAAACTGATCCAAAAACGGCCACGAAAATTATTAAAAATTTTACAACAAACATAATGATGCTGCACTCGAAAATATTGCTGAAATTGGTTGGTTTAAATATATTGTTTAAACTAATCAAATTGAAAGACTGATTATTTTCGTATTATACATTTTGGATACTGTCATATATTTATCAATATATCAAATTTCGATAAGCTTATAATAAATCAATTTATACAGGTTGATTTATTCTTATTTTTAGATGTATATTTCAATTTTTCAAATTCGTTTAAAGCACCAAAAAAAAATTTTTTCAACAGTAGCTATTTACTGGAACACCTGGTATATTGTACATAGATTTTTTTATCACCTTCAAAGTGTATTGAAATATCACCTAATTACAAATAAAGTTATTTTAGACTGAATTAAATTGAAAAAAAAAATGATACGAATCTTATGATTTCTAAATTTAGAATTAATTGCTTTTTTGGCGTCATTAGTTTTTTTTTTATAAGAAAATATTGCTCTAGATTGTGTCTAAAATTAAATATACGACGGATTAAAATTTTGCGATTATTTTTCAATTTAAATAAAACCTTTTAGTGAGATTCTCAAACAATAAAATGTCGGGTTTTTTATGCCATTGTCACTATAGTTGCCTATAATTTTAATTGCTGTCGAAAATCTGTTTAAGGGAACTTAAATTTGTATTCTATAATTTTTGAGAAATTCTGGTTTTTATATTTTAATTTATAACAGGTAGTTTGCAAAGGCAAAATATTTATTTTGATTTTTTTATTAAAAAAAAAAAACCTTTAAATCTAATTTACTAAAAATCATTGGCGTCGATAAATGGCATTAAAAAGGCAATTTTGATATTTTTCAATATCATTTCTTTATATATGAAGTTTTCAATTGTATTTAAAAAACAAACCAAATAAAAATTTCAAAATATAAAATATATATTAATTAATAATAGCGTACAATTAATTTCACATCTTCAACTATAGTTTCTGAAATTTAAGACGAAAAAAAACGAATTAAGAAAAATATATTTAAATTAAATTAATTAATTTGTAATTTTTGCTGGTACTTTGAAACAGGATATATCTCCATAACTCGGATCATTCAAAGACCACCTCACAACCAATTTTAACTAAAACAAGAACAATAAAATTTTGATATTCAATAAAGATAATTCTTATACACATGCAAATTTCAATTCATCTATTTTTTATTACACTATAGTAATAAAATAGGCCACATTCTCGTTACAAAACAACGTCAATTTCATTGTGAAAAACGGAAATTATTCTCACATCACAAATACGTATTATTATAAACACATTATTCATTATTATAGCGCGATATAATTAAATAAAAAGCGTAATAAGCGTAATTGCATAAACAATCGTATAATCATGCACCATCAAACATTTCACTAATACTGGGTCATTATTATTGTCTCCGATTGTACAATAAATGATGATGTTTCACAAAATTGCTTTTTGATTATTTTCGGAGAATGCCAATTAAGTTTTTTCACATCTACGCGAAAATGATTAATTTAAACGTATTTTATAACAATTTTTATAAAGATACTAAAACAGAAAATTTTCAATCAATTTTTTTTTTTTTTCAAATTATTATATTTTATTATTATTTCAAAATATTATCTAAAATTATTTTTTACGTATGATTTAAGCAATTCTAACTAATAACTTCCTCATGATCAAAATTTATATTTCTAAAGACTAAAAAAATATTAAATATTTATTCAATACTTGGAAAAAATTAATTTGAATACATCAATACAGAGGGCGGTCATTCTTGACAATATGACAAGTTATGTCAATAACTCTTCTCTAATAATTCTCAAAATATATATATTTTTTATTTCTATTTTTGAATATTTCAGTATTTGAAAATTTTTGTTTACCAAAATTTCGAAGTTCGCAATTTTTGTATAAAAAAAGCCTTTTTTATATAAAAAGTCTGCAGGATTTCTTTCACTATCCTTTTTAAATTAAATTTTGCATGAAATTTCATAACGGCTTTTTCAACTATCCTGTACAAGTCATGTGATATTTTAAAAAACGAAAATAGATGAAATATAACGGTCAATTTTCGAAATTTCGTAATTTTTTTTTTAAATTCATATTTTCAAAATTTAAAGTTTAAAAATCAGTGGAATAAACTGATTTTTTTCAATTTTCACTAAACGTTTGTATTTATTTTGAATTTAAATATAAGTTTGAATCATCCAGTATAAATAAAACCAAAGGTATAAATTCCAAAAAATTAGAAATTTCGGATATTTTATTCTTTGAAAATAAGTTTAGAATTTTTATATAGAAAAAAATATTTTTTTTGCATAAAAACTCTGTAATTCGAGTTTACAATATTCAAGCATTTTCATTTTTCAAAATATCAAAGTTTATTATTTTTAAAAATAATTGTAAACTAAAATATTGCTGAAATTTTTTTTAATTTATTATTATTTTATTTCACTAACTGTTTTTAATTAATTATTGCATGTCATCTTATTTGAACTATCCTGTATAAACAAAACCACATAATGTCTGTAATTTCGAAATTATTTTTTTTTGAAAATTTCTATTTTTCAAAGTTCATATCAATTGTTCGTCATAAAAAATTCATTCGATTTTTTTGCAAGATAGGAGGTATTGTCATATCGCTGACGATATAATTTTATAAAGTTCGTGTATTTTTCACGACAAAAAATATTTTTTATCTCTAAAAATAAATTTTAGACGTTGCCAGAGAGCTGGCAACGTCTAAAAACGATCACTTTCAACGAATACAAGCGTTTTTAGACATTTTCGTGCTTCGCGGACTAAAACTGTATTTTTCAAGACAAAATATATTTTTTATCTCTAAAAATAAATTTAGTAACGTCAGAGAGCTGGCAACGTCTAAAAATGATCACTTTCAACGAATACAAGCGTTTTTAGACATTTTCGTGCTTCGCGGACTAAAACTGTATTTTTCAAGACAAAATATATTTTTTATCTCTAAAAATAAATTTATTAACGTCAGAGAGCTGGCAACGTCTAAAAATGATCACTTTCAACGAATACAAGCGTTTTTAGACATTTTTGTGCTTCGCGGACTAAAACTGCATTTTTCACGACAAAAGATATTTTTTATATCTAAAAATAAATTTATTAACGTCAGAGAGCTGGCAACGTCTAAAAACGATCACTTTCAACGAATACAAGCGTTTTTAGACATTTTTGTGCTTCGCGGACTAAAACTGCATTTTTCACGACAAAAGATATTTTTTATATCTAAAAATAAATTTATTAACGTCAGAGAGCTGGCAACGTCTAAAAACGATCACTTTCAACGAATACAAGCGTTTTTAGACATTTTCGTGCTTCGCGGACTAAAACTGCATTTTTCACGACAAAAGATATTTTTTATCTCTAAAAATAAATTTATTAACGTCAGAGAGCTGGCAACGTCTAAAAACAATCACTTTCAACGAATACAAGCGTTTTTAGAAATTTTCGTGCTTCGCGGACTAAAACTGCATTTTTCACGACAAAAGATATTTTTTATCTCTAAAAATAAATTTATTAACGTCAGAGAGCTGGCAACGTCTAAAAACAATCACTTTCAACGAATACAAGCGTTTTTAGAAATTTTCGTGCTTCGCGGACTAAAACTGCATTTTTCACGACAAAAGATATTTTTTATCTCTGAAAATAAATTTATTAACGTCAGAGAGCTGGCAACGTCTAAAAACAATCACTTTCAACGAATACAAGCGTTTTTAGACATTTTTGTGCTTCGCGGACTAAAACTATATTTTTCACGACAAAAGATATTTTTTATATCTAAAAATAAATTTATTAACGTCAGAGAGCTGGCAACGTCTAAAAACGATCACTTTCAACGAATACAAGCGTTTTTAGACATTTTTGTGCTTCGCGGACTAAAACTGCATTTTTCACGACAAAAGATATTTTTTATATCTAAAAATAAATTTATTAACGTCAGAGAGCTGGCAACGTCTAAAAACGATCACTTTCAACGAATACAAGCGTTTTTAGACATTTTTGTGCTTCGCGGACTAAAACTGCATTTTTCACGACAAAAGATATTTTTTATATCTAAAAATAAATTTATTAACGTCAGAGAGCTGGCAACGTCTAAAAACGATCACTTTCAACGAATACAAGCGTTTTTAGACATTTTTGTGCTTCGCGGACTAAAACTGCATTTTTCACGACAAAAGATATTTTTTATATCTAAAAATAAATTTATTAACGTCAGAGAGCTGGCAACGTCTAAAAACGATCACTTTCAACGAATACAAGCGTTTTTAGACATTTTTGTGCTTCGCGGACTAAAACTGCATTTTTCACGACAAAAGATATTTTTTATCTCTAAAAATAAATTTAATAACGTCAGAGAGCTGGCAACGTCTAAAAACGATCACTTTCAACGAATACAAGCGTTTTTAGACATTTTCGTGCTTCGCGGACTAAAACTGTATTTTTCAAGACAAAATATATTTTTTATCTCTAAAAATAAATTTATTAACGTCAGAGAGCTGGCAACGTCTAAAAATGATCACTTTCAACGAATACAAGCGTTTTTAGACATTTTTGTGCTTCGCGGACTAAAACTGCATTTTTCACGACAAAAGATATTTTTTATATCTAAAAATAAATTTATTAACGTCAGAGAGCTGGCAACGTCTAAAAACGATCACTTTCAACGAATACAAGCGTTTTTAGACATTTTTGTGCTTCGCGGACTAAAACTGCATTTTTCACGACAAAAGATATTTTTTATATCTAAAAATAAATTTATTAACGTCAGAGAGCTGGCAACGTCTAAAAACGATCACTTTCAACGAATACAAGCGTTTTTAGACATTTTCGTGCTTCGCGGACTAAAACTGCATTTTTCACGACAAAAGATATTTTTTATCTCTAAAAATAAATTTATTAACGTCAGAGAGCTGGCAACGTCTAAAAACAATCACTTTCAACGAATACAAGCGTTTTTAGACATTTTTGTGCTTCGCGGACTAAAACTGCATTTTTCACGACAAAAGATATTTTTTATATCTAAAAATAAATTTATTAACGTCAGAGAGCTGGCAACGTCTAAAAACGATCACTTTCAACGAATACAAGCGTTTTTAGACATTTTCGTGCTTCGCGGACTAAAACTGCATTTTTCACGACAAAAGATATTTTTTATCTCTAAAAATAAATTTATTAACGTCAGAGAGCTGGCAACGTCTAAAAACAATCACTTTCAACGAATACAAGCGTTTTTAGAAATTTTCGTGCTTCGCGGACTAAAACTGCATTTTTCACGACAAAAGATATTTTTTATCTCTAAAAATAAATTTATTAACGTCAGAGAGCTGGCAACGTCTAAAAACAATCACTTTCAACGAATACAAGCGTTTTTAGAAATTTTCGTGCTTCGCGGACTAAAACTGCATTTTTCACGACAAAAGATATTTTTTATCTCTGAAAATAAATTTATTAACGTCAGAGAGCTGGCAACGTCTAAAAACAATCACTTTCAACGAATACAAGCGTTTTTAGACATTTTTGTGCTTCGCGGACTAAAACTATATTTTTCACGACAAAAGATATTTTTTATATCTAAAAATAAATTTATTAACGTCAGAGAGCTGGCAACGTCTAAAAACGATCACTTTCAACGAATACAAGCGTTTTTAGACATTTTCGTGCTTCGCGGACTAAAACTGTATTTTTCAAGACAAAATATATTTTTTATCTCTAAAAATAAATTTAGTAACGTCAGAGAGCTGGCAACGTCTAAAAATGATCACTTTCAACGAATACAAGCGTTTTTAGACATTTTCGTGCTTCGCGGACTAAAACTGTATTTTTCAAGACAAAATATATTTTTTATCTCTAAAAATAAATTTATTAACGTCAGAGAGCTGGCAACGTCTAAAAATGATCACTTTCAACGAATACAAGCGTTTTTAGACATTTTTGTGCTTCGCGGACTAAAACTGCATTTTTCACGACAAAAGATATTTTTTATATCTAAAAATAAATTTATTAACGTCAGAGAGCTGGCAACGTCTAAAAACGATCACTTTCAACGAATACAAGCGTTTTTAGACATTTTTGTGCTTCGCGGACTAAAACTGCATTTTTCACGACAAAAGATATTTTTTATATCTAAAAATAAATTTATTAACGTCAGAGAGCTGGCAACGTCTAAAAACGATCACTTTCAACGAATACAAGCGTTTTTAGACATTTTCGTGCTTCGCGGACTAAAACTGCATTTTTCACGACAAAAGATATTTTTTATCTCTAAAAATAAATTTATTAACGTCAGAGAGCTGGCAACGTCTAAAAACGATCACTTTCAACGAATACAAGCGTTTTTAGACATTTTCGTGCTTCGCGGACTAAAACTGCATTTTTCACGACAAAAGATATTTTTTATATCTAAAAATAAATTTATTAACGTCAGAGAGCTGGCAACGTCTAAAAACGATCACTTTCAACGAATACAAGCGTTTTTAGACATTTTCGTGCTTCGCGGACTAAAACTGCATTTTTCACGACAAAAGATATTTTTTATCTCTAAAAATAAATTTATTAACGTCAGAGAGCTGGCAACGTCTAAAAACAATCACTTTCAACGAATACAAGCGTTTTTAGAAATTTTCGTGCTTCGCGGACTAAAACTGCATTTTTCACGACAAAAGATATTTTTTATCTCTAAAAATAAATTTATTAACGTCAGAGAGCTGGCAACGTCTAAAAACAATCACTTTCAACGAATACAAGCGTTTTTAGAAATTTTCGTGCTTCGCGGACTAAAACTGCATTTTTCACGACAAAAGATATTTTTTTATCTCTGAAAATAAATTTATTAACGTCAGAGAGCTGGCAACGTCTAAAAACAATCACTTTCAACGAATACAAGCGTTTTTAGACATTTTTGTGCTTCGCGGACTAAAACTATATTTTTCACGACAAAAGATATTTTTTATATCTAAAAATAAATTTATTAACGTCAGAGAGCTGGCAACGTCTAAAAACGATCACTTTCAACGAATACAAGCGTTTTTAGACATTTTCGTGCTTCGCGGACTAAAACTGTATTTTTCAAGACAAAATATATTTTTTATCTCTAAAAATAAATTTAGTAACGTCAGAGAGCTGGCAACGTCTAAAAATGATCACTTTCAACGAATACAAGCGTTTTTAGACATTTTCGTGCTTCGCGGACTAAAACTGTATTTTTCAAGACAAAATATATTTTTTATCTCTAAAAATAAATTTATTAACGTCAGAGAGCTGGCAACGTCTAAAAATGATCACTTTCAACGAATACAAGCGTTTTTAGACATTTTTGTGCTTCGCGGACTAAAACTGCATTTTTCACGACAAAAGATATTTTTTATATCTAAAAATAAATTTATTAACGTCAGAGAGCTGGCAACGTCTAAAAACGATCACTTTCAACGAATACAAGCGTTTTTAGACATTTTTGTGCTTCGCGGACTAAAACTGCATTTTTCACGACAAAAGATATTTTTTATATCTAAAAATAAATTTATTAACGTCAGAGAGCTGGCAACGTCTAAAAACGATCACTTTCAACGAATACAAGCGTTTTTAGACATTTTCGTGCTTCGCGGACTAAAACTGCATTTTTCACGACAAAAGATATTTTTTATCTCTAAAAATAAATTTATTAACGTCAGAGAGCTGGCAACGTCTAAAAACAATCACTTTCAACGAATACAAGCGTTTTTAGAAATTTTCGTGCTTCGCGGACTAAAACTGCATTTTTCACGACAAAAGATATTTTTTATCTCTAAAAATAAATTTATTAACGTCAGAGAGCTGGCAACGTCTAAAAACAATCACTTTCAACGAATACAAGCGTTTTTAGAAATTTTCGTGCTTCGCGGACTAAAACTGCATTTTTCACGACAAAAGATATTTTTTATCTCTGAAAATAAATTTATTAACGTCAGAGAGCTGGCAACGTCTAAAAACAATCACTTTCAACGAATACAAGCGTTTTTAGACATTTTTGTGCTTCGCGGACTAAAACTATATTTTTCACGACAAAAGATATTTTTTATATCTAAAAATAAATTTATTAACGTCAGAGAGCTGGCAACGTCTAAAAACGATCACTTTCAACGAATACAAGCGTTTTTAGACATTTTTGTGCTTCGCGGACTAAAACTGCATTTTTCACGACAAAAGATATTTTTTATATCTAAAAATAAATTTATTAACGTCAGAGAGCTGGCAACGTCTAAAAACGATCACTTTCAACGAATACAAGCGTTTTTAGACATTTTTGTGCTTCGCGGACTAAAACTGCATTTTTCACGACAAAAGATATTTTTTATATCTAAAAATAAATTTATTAACGTCAGAGAGCTGGCAACGTCTAAAAACGATCACTTTCAACGAATACAAGCGTTTTTAGACATTTTTGTGCTTCGCGGACTAAAACTGCATTTTTCACGACAAAAGATATTTTTTATATCTAAAAATAAATTTATTAACGTCAGAGAGCTGGCAACGTCTAAAAACGATCACTTTCAACGAATACAAGCGTTTTTAGACATTTTTGTGCTTCGCGGACTAAAACTGCATTTTTCACGACAAAAGATATTTTTTATCTCTAAAAATAAATTTAATAACGTCAGAGAGCTGGCAACGTCTAAAAACGATCACTTTCAACGAATACAAGCGTTTTTAGACATTTTCGTGCTTCGCGGACTAAAAGTGCATTTTTCACGACAAAAGATATTTTTTATCTCTGAAAATAAATTTATTAACGTCAGAGAGCTGGCAACGTCTAAAAACGATCACTTTCAACGAATACAAGCGTTTTTAGACATTTTTGTGCTTCGCGGACTAAAAGTGCATTTTTCACGACAAAAGATATTTTTTATCTCTGAAAATAAATTTATTAACGTCAGAGAGCTGGCAACGTCTAAAAACGATCACTTTCAACGAATACAAGCGTTTTTAGACATTTTTGTGCTTCGCGGACTAAAACTGCATTTTTCACGACAAAAGATATTTTTTATCTCTAAAAATAAATTTAATAACGTCAGAGAGCTGGCAACGTCTAAAAACGATCACTTTCAACGAATACAAGCGTTTTTAGACATTTTCGTGCTTCGCGGACTAAAAGTGCATTTTTCACGACAAAAGATATTTTTTATCTCTGAAAATAAATTTATTAACGTCAGAGAGCTGGCAACGTCTAAAAACGATCACTTTCAACGAATACAAGCGTTTTTAGACATTTTTGTGCTTCGCGGACTAAAAGTGCATTTTTCACGACAAAAGATATTTTTTATCTCTAAAAATAAATTTAATAACGTCAGAGAGCTGGCAACGTCTAAAAACGATCACTTTCAACGAATACAAGCGTTTTTAGACATTTTCGTGCTTCGCGGACTAAAAGTGCATTTTTCACGACAAAAGATATTTTTTATCTCTGAAAATAAATTTATTAACGTCAGAGAGCTGGCAACGTCTAAAAACGATCACTTTCAACGAATACAAGCGTTTTTAGACATTTTTGTGCTTCGCGGACTAAAAGTGCATTTTTCACGACAAAAGATATTTTTTATCTCTAAAAATAAATTTATTAACGTCAGAGAGCTGGCAACGTCTAAAAACGATCACTTTCAACGAATACAAGCGTTTTTAGACATTTTTGTGCTTCGCGGACTAAAACTGCATTTTTCACGACAAAAGATATTTTTTATCTCTAAAAATAAATTTATTAACGTCAGAGAGCTGGCAACGTCTAAAAACGATCACTTTCAACGAATACAAGCGTTTTTAGACATTTTTGTGCTTCGCGGACTAAAAGTGCATTTTTCACGACAAAAGATATTTTTTATCTCTAAAAATAAATTTATTAACGTCAGAGAGCTGGCAACGTCTAAAAACGATCACTTTCAACGAATACAAGCGTTTTTAGACATTTTTGTGCTTCGCGGACTAAAAGTGCATTTTTCACGACAAAAGATATTTTTTATCTCTAAAAATAAATTTATTAACGTCAGAGAGCTGGCAACGTCTAAAAACGATCACTTTCAACGAATACAAGCGTTTTTAGACATTTTTGTGCTTCGCGGACTAAAACTGCATTTTTCACGACAAAAGATATTTTTTATATCTAAAAATAAATTTATTAACGTCAGAGAGCTGGCAACGTCTAAAAACGATCACTTTCAACGAATACAAGCGTTTTTAGACATTTTTGTGCTTCGCGGACTAAAAGTGCATTTTTCACGACAAAAGATATTTTTTATATCTAAAAATAAATTTATTAACGTCAGAGAGCTGGCAACGTCTAAAAACGATCACTTTCAACGAATACAAGCGTTTTTAGACATTTTTGTGCTTCGCGGACTAAAACTGCATTTTTCACGACAAAAGATATTTTTTATCTCTGAAAATAAATTTATTAACGTCAGAGAGCTGGCAACGTCTAAAAACGATCACTTTCAACGAATACAAGCGTTTTTAGACATTTTTGTGCTTCGCGGACTAAAAGTGCATTTTTCACGACAAAAGATATTTTTTATCTCTAAAAATAAATTTAATAACGTCAGAGAGCTGGCAACGTCTAAAAACGATCACTTTCAACGAATACAAGCGTTTTTAGACATTTTCGTGCTTCGCGGACTAAAAGTGCATTTTTCACGACAAAAGATATTTTTTATCTCTGAAAATAAATTTATTAACGTCAGAGAGCTGGCAACGTCTAAAAACGATCACTTTCAACGAATACAAGCGTTTTTAGACATTTTTGTGCTTCGCGGACTAAAAGTGCATTTTTCACGACAAAAGATATTTTTTATCTCTGAAAATAAATTTATTAACGTCAGAGAGCTGGCAACGTCTAAAAACGATCACTTTCAACGAATACAAGCGTTTTTAGACATTTTTGTGCTTCGCGGACTAAAACTGCATTTTTCACGACAAAAGATATTTTTTATCTCTAAAAATAAATTTAATAACGTCAGAGAGCTGGCAACGTCTAAAAACGATCACTTTCAACGAATACAAGCGTTTTTAGACATTTTCGTGCTTCGCGGACTAAAAGTGCATTTTTCACGACAAAAGATATTTTTTATCTCTGAAAATAAATTTATTAACGTCAGAGAGCTGGCAACGTCTAAAAACGATCACTTTCAACGAATACAAGCGTTTTTAGACATTTTTGTGCTTCGCGGACTAAAAGTGCATTTTTCACGACAAAAGATATTTTTTATCTCTAAAAATAAATTTAATAACGTCAGAGAGCTGGCAACGTCTAAAAACGATCACTTTCAACGAATACAAGCGTTTTTAGACATTTTCGTGCTTCGCGGACTAAAAGTGCATTTTTCACGACAAAAGATATTTTTTATCTCTGAAAATAAATTTATTAACGTCAGAGAGCTGCATTAGTACGTTTAAATTAGTTTTAAAAATTACATCGCTTCTATTTTGGTCAATATTCACTAGTTAATTAACGTCTATTTATTTATTAACAAAAGCGCTGACGGGTAATTACATTACTCAAGTCAGTAGTTCTAATGCAACTGTGCGTTAGTCAAGTCAGTAGTTCTAATGCAACTGTGCGTTAGTCAAGTCAGTAGTTCTAATGCAACTGTGCGTTAGTCAACTCAGTAGTTCTAATGCAACTGTGCGTTAGTCAAGTCGGTAGTTCTAATGTAACTGCGTTAGTCAAGTCAGTAGTTCTAATGCAACTGTGCAATGTGCCGACTGAATACTGTATCCATACATAAATGCATATATACTCGATCCACATTTTTATTGACAAAAAAAAAACATTTGTTCAAATTAATTATGTACTTACCGTTGGATAAATCGGTAGGACGTCGATATTGTACTTGTACACGTAGTCGGTGCCCCCTTTGAGGGGGCAAGGTACTTTTGTGGTACCATCGGCGGCAAAAATGTTGTTACAAGCTGTTGTTCCGTGTACCCCGATAAATGGGAACGGAATTCCAGCAATATTTGCACTTACCGAATTTAGCAACGTCTTCACATCGTTTGCTAAACACGAAATTGATGAATTAATACGGATATTGTTATTAATAATAAATCGAAAACTTTTGTAATAGCAATTTTTATAATTAGCGCGATATCAAGCAGGAACCTGTTATTAAATTTTTTTAATGCTGCATAATACCAGACCTGATTACCTTGCAAATTTATTTTTCAATTAACTTACGATCAAAAAAAATTATTTCTTTTAATTGGTCACTTAATTAAAAACATCTACTTTTAACGCGACAGGAGTGAATTGAATAAAATCTATATCATTGGACATAATAATATTATTTGTAGCAATTTGGGAGAGCTTCTTTTTAAATTTTTAATAACTCACCGGGTGTAAACTTTATTTCAACAGCTATTAGTGTTCCTTTCTTCAATCGGCAATAAGTTTTCTTGCAATTTGATACGAAAACTGCCTTTGATACATCTGTTGGCGCAGATTTCGCTGTAAATTTAAATTTAAATATTAACTACTAGTTTTATAAAAAGAAAACACGGAGTATTTGTATGTTTTTTTCAAAGAAATGATGGGCAATAAAGTTGACGTTAACTTTCATTTAATTTTACAGAATAATTAATATAATTTTCGAAATTACGTTACATTTAACGAATTCACTTTTAATTAGTTTAATTGGAATTTTAAAAAATATATAAGTACCGTATAATAAACTTAACATGCACATATTATTAAATTAATTGACATCAATTAATTAAATATATGATTTTAGCAATTTTAAACGAACTTTTCTGGGATTTATTTTCCATTTTATGATCAAAACGTCATAATTTAAAAATAAACACATTTTGACACTAAATTCTTGTTAAATTATTTTTTTTATTAAACAAACAGCCAATATTTTACATATATAATATATTACATTTCCATTTTCAATAATTCCTACAAAATCATCTAGATTTTCTCAAATAATTCGAAAAACATTACTAATTTATTCGATTTAAATCAAAAATATCCCCTCAAGTCGGACCTGTACCGCTTTGTTAAATACATTGTTATTAAGTTAATTAAAATGTTACGTAATTTGATTCCTACGATAATAATTCGAATTATCAATTGTATTTTCAAAATGAAAAATTTCAAAATGGCAGAACAAACATACAAATTAATTGTGAAATTAAAATTGGATTTGAAAAAAATCGTTTTTATTGTCAAAGTGTGTATATAAATTCGAATTGTGGGGGGATTTAATAAATCGTCGATTATTTAAGTTATTTCATCAAATTTAAATTAATAAAATTGTTTCGAATGATCCGAAATTGCATTTATTGAACGGGCCGAATTATTTCCTGATAACAAAGTGCTAAGAATAAATTGAAAATTTTACTTACTATTTGCGCATGGCTGGAAGAGATCGGCTGCCGAAGAGAAACAAATAAATCCGAAGCAGATAAATACAAACATTGTCGTCTTCATTTTAATTAATTACGATTATTCCCCGTGCGAGTCGCCGCGAAGAATTTTCTCATATATTCCAACTGCAATACACCGATTTAAATATATATTCCGATAAAAGCACGAAATAATGTCTTGAATAAAGTTTTTTTCGTGTTAAACTAGCTACAGTTGCGCAGGTCGACTAAAATACCATCATTTTCTACTCTCTCTTTTAAAAACTTGCAGTCGAGTGTGATATTCTGGTATTATAAGAACGTATGTACATATTCTAGGTGGTGGTAATTATACTAATATAATGGTATAATAATGGTCTTTTAAATCAGGGCCGGATTAATATATATTTCGATAATGGGCCGGTCTTACATTACTTGAGTTAAATATGTTTTGGCAAATAATATTTTTAAATAAATTTGAAAAATTAATAAATGATTCTTAATACGGCTCTTGTTATATATTATAATATTCAAATTTTTTTTTTTCATTTTGCTGGTATTTTTTTATAAATCTTTGTATATACGATTTTTTTAATTGCTAATAAATTGCAACGCAGCCTTTGATCAATGACAAATATAACTGCACTAGGGCTCCATCTGTATTTTTGTACGTCAATTATGAATTGACGATTCTTTATCAAATATTTTATAGAAATTGTGTCAAATTTGTATTTTTAAACTTGAAAAATGCGAAGCATTTTTCAAATCGAGTTACTTTTTAATAAACATACTGCGGTGATGTAAATTTGACACTCGGCTGTTTGAAGTAATCTAATTTATATATTAAAAGTTGGGCAAATTTTTTTGATGGCGCGTTAATTTTTGGCAGAGCCTCAAAAGTTGGCAAAAAAATAGCTCAACTTTGCGATTTTTTTTTTGAAATACCTAACACAAATAATAATGCCAAAATCGATCATTATCTAATCTAATCATTTCTTAACGTGTTTTAAAAAAAAATGATCCTTACGACCTTTCTGTCAACAAATTTGTTGCTATAAAATAGACCATGTTCTTATGGAATGTTAACACTTTGTTGACTCTTTGTTCGTTAATAATTTTTTTTATACATTAAAAAAGCAACTATTTCCTTTAAAATTTACATTTTCTTCAACAAATCAAATTACACGACTCAACAAAGTTTACTTAAAATTCCAGTCATACGAATTTATTTAAATATTTAAACGACTTCCCAAGTAACGCTTACAAAATACAAAATAATTATTTAAGAAAAAAAACATGACTTTTATAGCGATTTGTTGTACGCAAATTATTTAAAACATTACTAAAATTTACCTCATACTGTGAAATATTCCAAACAATTTTTTTTTCATTTAAAAACATTCACAGTTTTGATTTATCTCTAACCATAAATAATCCTAAAATACTTTATTTTCATATAACTAAATTTTTGTTTAAAAACTTATTTTAAAAATCCCCACACATATAAAAGTGACTTGACAGTTCAGCTTTTATCTGTCAAACTGACATATGCCACCCTACAGATAGTTTCTATCTGTCAAACTGACAGATCGTTTCTATCTGTCAAACTGACACATCGTTTCGATCTGTCAAACTGACAGGTCGTTTTTATCTGTCAAACTGACAGGTAGTTTTTATCTGTCAAACTGACAGATTTGTCAGATATAATCAAAACAAACTATCGTAATAATTTTTAGCGACTTTCTTAACTTCTTTTATATATATTTTTTTGAAAAAAAAACTAAATAAACACAAACATGGCCAAAGCAATTCATTTATTCTATCTACAGTTCGTACTTTATTCATTAAAACAGACTTACAATAAATTATTTTTCAAACAACAAACTTAACAATAAATAAATATCAACAAATTATTTACGCCATCGATTTCTAACTTTTCTTTCCGCCCAACATAAAATAAAAATAAATAGACGTAATATCGATTTATTAGACATTTTTTCGGAAAATGAGTACATGTAAATTTTGCACAGGCCAAATTAAATTTTTTTTAAAAATTAAACGATGGAAATGTCTGTGCAAGTTCTGAAGGTCTCTTGAGGGCCGCATCCGAGGCCGGATGTGCCATCATCGCATTGACCCCAAGAGTTGCCTGAAAGATCAAAAATTAGCGATTTTTTTAAATACATTTGCGAAAAGTAGAGAAAATCGTAAATTAATTTTTCTGTATATTTTTCATCGGCAATAATTAAAGATAAAAACAAGCCAATTTAAATTTTTATAAATAGTAAATTGTTTTAGTCAAAATGCAAACTATTCTTAAAAAAGTACAAAAATCTAATAATTATATAAATTATATTTCGCGTTTTTTTTTTAGTTTTTTATAATTAATTTATTTAAAATTCGCTATAAAAAAGCTATATATGACGTGTATATATATATTTTTTTTCTTTAGCTCACAACACTAAAATTTAACGAATTTTTTATCATTAAAACTTTTTAATCAAAATTTGTGTAATGATTTTATATAATTTACAGTAGAAAATTCTTAAAAATACAAACAGAAGTCAAATTTATGAAACATAAACAATATATATATTTTTGTACATATCCGAGCGGATGTAGGTTCGAATCCCAATAGTAAAAAAAAATTAATAGAGAAATTTTTTTCATTCATTAAAATAAGCTCGTTAATAAATTACTAAAATTCTTTTATAAAATACTTTTTTATATATATAAATATGGCAACGTTGCAGATATTTAAAAAAAGACAAAAATGAAAAAATTTACCTGTTCTATAATTCCACCTAAGAACGCAATGTTTGCAATAAAATCCATTAGGCAGCTTCAATCGATGCCGTACTTCAAAATCGGTTTTTGTGATCGGCGCTTGAATCGCACCATTCTCATGGCTCAATGGGAAGAAACATTCCTCTCCCCTTTCGGGTTTGCTAGAGTCTTCAATCTTGCAAATGCTATTTTGAAGAAAAAAAAACCTTTATTTGGACTAGTTTTGCTTGATTTCAAAATCGCTACCGATGGAAGCTTCATTTTCGAAGTGCTCATTTAGCGTATAAATAATTATAACGTTTTTAGGCGGGGTTTTTGTTAAAATTAAATCTAAACAAATAAAAATACCTTTAAATTTTATTATATAACAAAAAAAAAAATTGAAATTTTTTAAGAAACATTTGAAAATTATTTAAGAAAATATGCAAAAAATATAGTTCTAATATATAATTTATAAAAAAAAAATGCGGGAATTTATAAATCAAATTTTTTATTGAATATTTTTTAATGAATCGGTATTTTGTTTATTATACCTGTAATGAAATGACCCCAAATGATTGGCAGTGAGTAAAGTGTAGACATCAATGACCTGGCCCGACTTGTAGGTCTTTACGGTCTGTCCAGTGCCGTACAGGCCGGTGTTTTCATTCTTCCGCGGCTGAGGGTCTCGCCAGTCGTCCCCGCACAGGCCGCATTTCCCTCCGTTTACACCATTCTGAACCTAGAAAATCATTTTTAAAAATCTATCGTCAAAAATCTTTTTTTTTAACGCAGAAGAATTTTTTTCTATATCCTCCATTTCCTCAAAAAAATATCAATTGAACGTTTTTTTTAAGGCTTTTATCACTTATTTTGTATGTTTACAAAATAACCTACCCTAAAATATCATACAACAATCTAAAACATTTTATCCAACCATTAAAACAAATATTTTCCCATATTTCGAATTTATATTAGCTACTAAGGTTTAGTTTATGCAACTCATCGTACACCTACTTCAAATAGCAAATTCATTCATAAACTGTAGATGGCTCACCATTATTTTCCGCTCTGTTTATTTACTTTATAGTACTACGATTGTAAGAATTTCAAGAATTTTCATTGATGTAAGGGTGCAAATGTCCTTGAACATCCGGTTCGTGTTCCTATACCAGATGTTGCTTTCCAATGTACTAAATACATCATAATTTTCAAAATATCGATCAAATTCAAAATTTAATAGTTCTATTTGAATTTATAAGCCTGCTTACAATCCAAAATAATTTATTTTCACAATATAACATAATTATTTATTAATTCGATAACCAAAGCACACTCTGTATAGTGTATATGACAGCTTGTAATGGCTATTAGCACTACCCTGAAGTATCTCTCACTCTAGCACAAGCGCACTAAACGACGCTGGAAAGAGATAAAAAGCAATAGTTCACGCAAGCGAATGCATTCCACAATGCACGATATACTTAAGTAGAGCGAGACGGCGCTATGAGGTGTATATACAATAGAAGAAGATGCGTATATAAACAAACTGTAAAAGTACGGTTATGTGTACTCGAGAGTAATTTTAATGGCTCTGTGTTTACTTCCGGGTTCTTGTGGAGTAAGAAGTGGTATTTTCGATTGAAAATTCGAATCGGCATATCTCGGGAATTAATCGAGATATTTCAAAAATTCTTTTTGCTATGTGCTTCTAAAATAATGACGCTTTTTATAAGTGATTTTAGTCTACGTTGAAAGTGGCAGTAAAGTTTTTTTTGATCTGTTTTGATAAATTATATACAATTTTTTATTAAAAATTAACAATCGCTTATCTAATATTTAAACAGATCTTGAACAATTGGCGATTGTTTTAAATAATATGAAAATAAGTCGGGTCAATAAATTATGTTGCGAAAAAATATATATTAAAATTTTTAGAGGACACTTTGGAAATGCAAAATGATAGAATTTTAACTTTTATGTGAGAAACAAGTTAAAAATTATTTTTTGATTTGTATAGAAAGTCCAAGTGACTAAAATTATTTGAAAATAGTTAGTAAAATCTATTTATCCTTATCTTCTCGTATGTAATTTCATGTCAAGATGTTTTAAGATTGGGAATTATTTATTAATCTATATAATCATCAAAACTTCAGTGCAAACTTAATTTTATAATTATTACAATAATAAATTGACCTAAAAACATGTTTTTTACATTGAAAAATATCGATTTTTATGTTAAAAAATACCCTAAATGTGAACAAAAATTAATTGGATTAATAAATCGATGAAATAATTTAAAAAAATAATAATTTAATTTGAAAATATCTATTTTTATGTATAAAAAAAATTCAAATTGCATTTTTAAAGCACCTAAATGCAAAACAACATTTGTTTACTTAATAAATCGACGAAATAATAATAAAATAATAAAATAATAAAATAAATAAAATCAATTTTCTATCAATTCATTTCTAGAACTGCAAATAATTTTACTGCAACTTAATCTAATCAATTTTTCAATTAATTTGAACACACAATTGTATTTTTTTCATTCCTACCGCGTTTCCGCCGCAATAATTGGCATTATCATTGTAGTTGACAGGGAATCCAGGGAGGTAGCGCCACGCGCTCCCTCTATTGGGTGGATCGAGCATCATGCCATGTCCGGACACTTGTTGGACCTGCGCAATCGCAGCCACCAGAACGAAACACGCGATTTTATAAGCCATTTTTCTTTCTGTAAACGCGAGCTTTGAAAAAAACGTATTAAAACAGCAAAGAAAGAGAGGGGCTTTAAATTAAAGCCCGCAAATGAATTTTCAATCGATAATCCGGTAATTGAATATGATGATGGTCTTTTAATGACTATTCGGGAATGATAAGGGGTTGTCTTATATAGCAATCTCAGTTCGCTGATAAGATAAAAAAAAATCGTGCTATTGTTTGGGATATGATGAACTGATTGTTTACGTACAGATCCGTCTGTAAAATGATTTTTTTTTGTGGTTGTTCGAAATTTTCTTAAATGATAAGCCTTCAACATTATTTTCGAATTGTGTATATATTTTTATAGCATTTTTTTAATCAAAAAAACATTAGACAAAGATATCGGATTGAATTTTTCGAAATTTAAAGCCCATTTCATTAAAAAAAAATCAAATTGGCAATCAAATTTTTGTTGTAATTCGATAAACTTCTTATATTTACCGTGAAAACTTTTTTTTTCAAAATATCATTTAAGTACATCCAAAAATTAAAATAACTTTTTAAAATAAATTTAATGAACTGATTGTTGACTTACAGATCCGTATCTATAATCAATTTCAGCGATTATTTTTACATTTACATTTTTATCCAAAAATAATAATTTAAAGAAAATATTATTCATGTACTAAAAATTTTTGAATAAAAATAATAAATGTCAAAAAAAATCAAGCAACGCTTTATTATTAGTTTTTTAATAACTGTCTAAATTAATTTTTCTTTTTTAAATAAGAATCTCCTTCATACAAAGATATGGTGTTTATAAAATCTCACAAATAAGTTATAAATTTCCACATTTTTATTGCAAAACGAAATTGTCATGGCTCACCATTACAATTCCCGATCAAATATTTAATTTGCATTTTTTTGCTGCATTTTGACCAACATTTTTGACATTGCACCTGCAGGGGCTACAAAAAACAAATTATTTGCATTTTCCAAAAATTATCAAGGCTTTCCAAACACAAAATATCAACAATAATTTATTATTTCTTCAGAATAATTTTTTTAACAAAGAAATACATTTTCAGTGCATAATGGATTGCCTATATATTTTGCAATTTTTACTTGTATATTAAATAAATTCCAAAAAAAACTAAATATGTTTATATCGCAATTAGATTCATTCTGAAAAATAAAAATAAAATCATTTTCATTCAAAAAACATTTTTTATAAAGCGATAAACTTTGCTCTGACCATAAGAGCAATATTTAAAAATTCTTTGTTAATAAGAACTAGCATCTTAAAAATTGCAAATAAATTTTTTTGAAACATCAAAATACACCACCAGATTTTCTAAACAATATTTCGGACCTACGTCTTTAATTTTTTTGGAATAAAAATGAAACAATGAGCGCAAATATTTGCAAAATATTTAACTCGTTCGCCTTAGAATTATACCGACGTACGTTTAACATTTATTTAGAAGTACTTGATGATGCACGTCATTATGTCAAATCGAACCAATCTAATCACAAACAAAGCCTATCAATGTTTGTTGTTGTTGTTTTTTAATTTATACCGAAAAAATGGGTTTTTAATTCCATAACTTCAATCATTTAATTTTACAATTAATTTGTATAAATTAAAAAAATATTTGCAATAATTTTTTAAAGTGAAATCAGTAAATAAAAATCTTCTTTTTATTAGTATTTGGGAAAAAAAATCATTTTTTAGACCTAGTGGGATATTAATATTTGCAAATGTTTTAAACAAAACCGCAATTTTAGTAATTTATTTGCACGAACCTAAATTTTGCGAATTTTAATTACGCATATTGTAGATGTAAAACTAACGAGGCATAGACATTACTTTTTTGCGTGATTTTTAGATTATTATTAAAAGGGGATGTTTTTAAAAACAATCATTCAACGAATTTCTAAAGTTACATTTTTGTAGTTTCTTTCGACGGGAAATATTTTCTATTTAATTTTTTTTATAGTAAATTAAAAATTATATTATACAATTCATTTGAAATTGTATAAACCACTGAATATTTTAAAATAATCATTAATATCGAACATTTATGATTTATAGAATTTTTAATTCTATAAATATTTCAAAAAAAATTATTATGTCGAATAAATTATTGTAAAAAAAAATAATATGAATAATAATATTTTTAGTTAGTTAAAGAGTCCGCAATCCTAAAGATTGGTTGGAAACAGCACGCCATGCCGATCTATCCTGAGCTAATCCCTTCATCTCCCTATAGCTATTCATCTCAACGTCTTCAACTATCTGACTCACATACTCCAATCTAGGCCTACCTACCCCTCTCTTTCCCTCCACTCTACCTTCTATGATCAATTGCATAATCCCCCCATGCCTAAGAATATGCCCTACTAATCTGTCTCTCCTACGCTGTAACACTCTCCAGATACTTCTCTTCTCCCCTACTAACTCTAGTACAGCTTCATTTGTTACTTTATCTTCCCAACCAATCCTCATCATCCTCCTATAACACCACATTTCGAATGCTTGTAATCTACGCTTCTCTTCCTTTCCTATAGTCCACGCCTCACACCCGTACAGTGCTACACTCCAAACATATACTTTCAGTAATCTTTTTCTAATACCCAAGTCAATATTTGATCTTAAAATCTGTTTCTTTTCTACGAATGCCTTCCTACCCTGTGCTATTCTACACTTTATATCTACCTTGCTTCGATTATCTTTTGTGATTCTACTGCCTAAATAACAAAAATCTGACACTTCTTCGATTCTATTATCTCCTATTGAGATCCTCATTTTTCTACTGCATTCCTTTTTGTCACACCTCATCACTTTAGTTTTACCTATATTTATTTTCATGTTAAAATCCCTAGTCAATACTGCCTGCATACCATTCAATACCCTTTCTAAATTCTTTTCGCTTTCTTCCAATATAGCTATATCGTCGGCGAATCTCAACATATATATTTTCTCTCCCTGTACATTCACACCTACACTATACTCTTCTTTTACTTTGTTTATTGCATCTTCTATATATAGATTAAATAATATCGGTGAAAGTGTACATCCCTGCCGAACTCCCTTCCCTATTTTTGCTACCTCTTCTTCCCCCTCAATTCTAACTAAGGCAGTTTGGTGTTTATATAAATTAAAAATTATTCTCCTATCCTTATAATCTATACCCGTTTCTTTTAAAATTCTAAACATTATGTCCCAATCTACATTATCAAATGCCTTTTCTAAATCTACAAAAGCTATGCAAGTTACCTTTCCTACCCTCATTCTTTTTTCTACTACTGTTCTTAGTGCTAAAATCGCCTCCCTCGTCCCTCTGTTTTTCCTAAAACCAAACTGATCTTCTCCTAGCCTTTCTTCTACTTTATTTTCTAATCTCCTATAAATAATCTTTAGCAATATCTTCGATGCATGTGATAGTAGACTAATGGTCCTATAGTTCTCACACCAATTAGCTCCTATTTTCTTCGGCATTGTTACTATTCTACTACGCTGAAAATCCTGTGGTACTTCTCCCTTCTCATATATTTTACAAACTAACCTGTATAATCGCTCCTGCATTTTTTCCCCTGCGTGTTTTATTAATTCGGCTGGTATCATATCAATCCCCGCTGCTTTGTTATTCCGTAAATCATTTAATGCTCTATGAAACTCTGACCTAAGTATGCTAGGACCTAAGTCATCCTCATCTATCTGTTCCACACTTTCTAGCTCCTCCATGTCCTGCCTACCTTTATATAAATCTTCAAGATACTCCTTCCATCTTCTAGCTTTTTCCTTATTTTCTGTGAGTTCCTTACCCTGCTTATCACATATAATGTTACCCTTTGGTTTTACTTTAGAAAAATGTGACTTAATTTTCCTGTAGCCCAAATCTACTTTACCTCTTCTCATATCCTCCTCAATATCCTCACAATTTCCTTTTATCCACTCTTCTTTCGCTAGATATTTTAATATAATATTTTAATATAATAAATAAATAAATATTTTTAACTAATAAAAATTATTTATTTAAAGTAGAATTTTTTTTAGTGCAAAAAAATGTTGTTAATTAATTAGAAAATTATCAGAATCAAAAAGATTATATCAAATTTGATAATTGACTAATTATAAGAATAAGATTACAAAATATAATAAAACTTTTGCTAAATTCTATTTAAAATAAACTATCGATCAAATTTAATCCAGTGTTGCTAAACTAGCTTTATAAATATGTTAATTCATTTTTTAAATTGTAATTTCGTTTCTATTAAAAGCCGAAAAATTTTTTTACGGTTAGTTACTATGGCTTTAATATTTAAATAATTCTCATCTATAAAAATTATGTAAGAAACAATTTTTTTTTGCTTTTCTAAAAAAAAATAATACTTAAAAAAATATTTTAATCGTCCCTTATCTCTATTATCTTCTAAGCAAACACTTATAAATTCCCGTATCGATTTTGTTAATTCAAAAAATAGTTAGTTAGCAACAAATAAATTAAAATCTATATAAAATTATATGTTTCTTTTTAAAAAGTTCAGATCAAAACAGATGTATGATTTCAAAAGATGCTAGGGAAGTGAGTAGATAATTAATTTAAAAAAAAACATTTGTTTTGAGAAACTAACATGACGTTATATTTTTTTATTTACTTTCAATGACTTAAAAAATACAAAATATCATTATTTAATTTTTTCATATTATTGTTTGTTTACACATCCGTTTGTAGAATGATTTTTTGTGATTATTTCACGGTTTTTCTGAAATAATAAGCCTTCAAAATTATTTAACAATTTTTAGTACCTATTTTTTTTTTTGTAAAAATAAAAAATATTCATAGAAATTTTAGAAATATATTTAAAGGGCCAAGTCTCGTGGCTTATAAACAAAATATCATTATTTGTTTACTTAATTTTTTAATATTATTGTTTCTTTACAGATCCGTCTGTAGAATTATTTTACGGGTTTTCTAAAATAATAAGCCTTCCAAATTATTTAACAATTTTTAGTAGGTATATTTTTATAGCGCTATTTTGCTTACTAAAAAAAATTGTGTAAAAAAACCTAGAAAAAATATTAAAATACCTATTCATATAAAAATTTTAGTGATATATTTAAAAAAAGACAATTTTTTAAAAATCGCGTGAACAAAAAATTATTAATTTGCGATAAATTAGCTCACTTTTTTTAAATAAATATGAAGAACTGGTTGTTTATTTACAGATCCGTATCTAAAATAAATGTCAGCGATTATTTTTACGGCATTTAATTTTTTTTTAATAAGAAATCTTCACCAATTTTTTGTTTTATTTTAAAATTACACTTGTTTTTATCCAAAACAAAATTGCAAAAAAATCAAATTTCTAAAAAATATCATTAAAAAAAAATCAAATCATTCCTCAAGCTATTTCTCAACAATAATTCGAATAATCAACGAATCGGTTCTCTTCAGATCATTCCCGAACAAATTCGGAATCTCGATCGTCTTGTTCATAATCGGCACGGCACCTCTAATCCGGTCCGATCCCGGAATGGCCTCCTGGATGAGCAACCTGAGCAGCCGCAACTTCTTCTCCCGCTCCTCTGGACTGTAAATCTCCTTCGCCAGTGCATCGATATCGTCCACGATCTGCTGGTGTCCTTCCAAAGGGAAATCTTGCAACTCGGTCGCGAACGTTGGTTTAAAACTTCCCTTCGAGTTTTTTTTCGAGTCGGGCCATTGCTTCTTGCCATCAGCTGATGCGGATGACTTGTTGGTGGTGGTCAGCGACGATATCGGTTTCGGTAAATTGCTGCCGCTGTGTTTGGGGCTGCCTTTAGATTCTAGCGTGGTAATTTTGCTGTTCGCGCATGAGCATTCGGGCGAATTGCAGCTGCATTCCGTGCCGCTGCCAGCTGCTGTTTTCACTTTGGAATGGATTATTTCTGTGAGCAGGTCGTTTAGTTTGTCTATTTCGTTGTTGGGGATTAGGTGGTTGGCGTTTAAAGCTTCGCTCGCAGCGGCTGGAGTTTTAGGCACTTCTTGAGGAGCTTTGTTTAATTTTTTGTCGGGAATTTGGTCAGTTTGGTGGTCGCAGTTTATTTGGTGATGCTCTTCTATTGTAATCTCCATATAACAGTCATGTTTCCCCAACAATGGCAATCGAACCAATTTTGCTTGACAGGTTTTTTTTAATACGTAAATTTCCGGATTTAAACTCATAATTTTGATTATTAATGGGATTTTTTTTATGTTTCGATTTTTTTATTTAATTTTCATGTCATTTTTGAAAGCTTGTAAAGTCAAAATCCTCTTTCATCACATCAAAAAATCAAATCGTCATTCATCTTCGGAAAGCTATTTTGTAAATAAACCCTTTTATTTTATTTTTTAATATTTTACAATCAAACTATAATCAGCAACAGACATTCATTAACTAATTTTATATAATTTTACACATCCTAATGAATAAGCAGCATTATTATCTATATGTTTCGATTTTTATTTTTATTTTCATGTCATTTTTGAAAGCTTGTAAAGTCAAAATCCTCTTTCATCACATCAAAAAATCAAATCGTCATTCATCTTCTTCGAGAAGCTTTTTTGTAAATAGACCCTTTTATTTAATTTTTTTAATATGTGACAATCAAACTATAATCAACAAGAGACATTCATTAGCTAATTTTATATAATTTTACAGATCCTAATGAATATTTTTTAGCATTATTAAATAATAATCTGCTAATGTTTACTCAGGGCATATATTTTTAAGGTACCTGATCAAACATACACTAAGTAAAATGGGATTTTTTTATGTTTCGATTTTTTAATTTAATTCTCATATCATTTTTTGAAAGATTCTAAACTCAAATGTATCATTTATCTTCTTCGAGAAGCTTTTTTGTAAATAGACCCTATTATTTTATTTTTTTAATATTTGACAATCAAACTATAATCAACAATAAACATTAATTAACTAATTTAATATAATTTTACAGATCCTAATGAATAAGTAAGATAGATTAATAACCACAGCATCAGATAATGGGCATACCGGTGTAGGTTTTATAATGAATAGAAAGCTGAGATGTAGAGTAAAGAGTTATTGCCAAGTTAGTGATAGAATTATAACTATTAGATTAGACACGAAGCCAACGGACACAGTTATAGTGCAAGTATATATGCCAACTTCAAGTCACGATGATGAGGAGGTAGAATCCATTTATGAGGAGATTGAATCTAGGTTAGCAAACGTTAAAGGACAGGATAATCTAATTGTAACCGGAGATTGGAATGCCGTAGTAGGTAAGGGAAAGGAAGTTTCAATAGTAGGCGAATATGGAATAGGAACACGTAATGATAGAGGGGATAGATTGTTAGAGTTTTGTATTAGGAATAAGCTAGTGGTAGCAAACACGCTTTTTCAGAATCACAAGCGCAGGATATATACGTGGAAAATGCCAGGAGATATAGGGAGGTATCAGATAGATTACATACTGGTTAAAGAGAGGTTTAGGAACAAGATTAAGAATTGTAAGAGTTACCCTGGAGCAGATATTGATAGTGACCATAATTTAGTAGTCCTGGACTCAGAGGTCAAATTCAAGAAATTACAGAAGTCTAAACAGGTCAGAGTAGATGTCGATAGGTTAAAATTAGCTGATGTATGTGAAAAGTACAAGCAGAAAGTAGAAATCATAGCTAATGGAACATCAAGGAACGACATAGATTGCGAATGGAGGGAAATCAGAAATGGGTTAACTACAGCAGCAAATGAAGTATTAGGCACAAAGAAAAGGGCAGGTAGGAGGGAATGGATCACGGAAGAAATAGTTGAAATGATAGAAGCAAGAAGGAAAATTAAAATAGGAAACACAGAAGCAGGACAGAAAAAATATAAGGAACTAAGGAACTTAATTAATAGGAAATGCAAGCTAGCGAAAGAAGAGTGGATAAAAGGAAACTGTGAGGATATTGAGGAGGATATGAGAAGAGGTAAAGTAGATTTGGGCTACAGGAAAATTAAGTCTCATTTTTCTAAAGTAAACCCAAAGGGTAACATTATATGTGATAAGCAGGGTGAGGAACTCACAGAAAATAAGGAAAAAGCTAGAAGATGGAAGGAGTATCTTGAAGATTTATATAAAGGTAGGCAGGACATGGAGGAGCTAGAAAGTGTGGAACAGATAGATGAGGATGACTTAGGTCCTAGCATACTTAGGTCAGAGTTTCATAGAGCATTAAATGATTTACGGAATAACAAAGCAGCGGGGATTGATATGATACCAGCCGAATTAATAAAACACGCAGGGGAAAAAATGCAGGAGCGATTATACAGGTTAGTTTGTAAAATATATGAGAAGGGAGAAGTACCACAGGATTTTCAGCGTAGTAGAATAGTAACAATGCCGAAGAAAATAGGAGCTAATTTGTGTGAGAACTATAGGACCATTAGCCTACTATCACATGCATCGAAGATATTGTTAAAGATTATTTATAGGAGATTAGAAAATAAAGTAGAGGAAAGGCTAGGAGAAGATCAGTTTGGTTTTAGGAAAAACAGAGGGACGAGAGAGGCGATTCTAGCACTAAGAACGGTAGTAGAAAAAAGAAAGAGGGTAGGAAAGGTAACTTGCATAGCTTTTGTAGACTTAGAAAAGGCATTTGATAATGTAGATTGGGACATAATGTTTAGAATTTTAAAAGAAACGGGTATAGATTATAAGGATAGGAGAATAATTTTTAATTTATATAAACACCAAACTGCCTTAGTTAGAATTGAGGGAGAAGAAGAGGTAGCAAAAATAGGGAAGGGAGTTCGGCAGGGATGTACACTCTTACCGTTATTATTTAATCTATATATAGAAGATGCAATAAACAAAGTAAAAGAAGAGTATAGTGTAGGTGTGAATGTACAGGGAGAGAAAATATATATGCTGAGATTCGCCGACGATATAGCTCTATTGGAAGAAAGCGAAAAGAATTTAGAAAGGGTATTGAATGGTATGCAGGCAGTATTGACTAGGGATTTTAACATGAAAATAAATATAGGTAAAACTAAAGTGATGAGGTGTGACAAAAAGGAATGCAGTAGAAAAATGAGAATCACAATAGGAGATAATAGAATCGAAGAAGTGTCAGATTTTTGTTATTTAGGCAGTAGAATCACAAAAGATAATCGAAGCAAGGTAGATATAAAGTGTAGGATAGCACAGGGTAGGAAGGCATTCGTAGAAAAAGAACAGATTTTAAGATCAAATATTGACTTGGGTATTAGAAAAAGATTACTGAAGGTATATGTTTGGAGTGTAGCACTGTACGGGTGTGAGGCGTGGACTATAGGAAAGGAAGAGAAGCGTAGATTAGAAGCACTTGAAATGTGGTGTTATAGGAGGATGATGAGGATTGGTTGGGAAGATAAAGTAACAAATGAAGCTGTACTAGAGTTAGTAGGGGAGAAGAGAAGTATCTGGAGAGTGTTACAGCGTAGGAGAGACAGATTAGTAGGGCATATTCTTAGGCATGGGGGGATTATGCAATTGATCATAGAAGGTAGAGTGGAGGGAAAGAGAGGGGTAGGTAGGCCTAGATTGGAGTATGTGAGTCAGATAGTTGAAGACGTTGAGATGAATAGCTATAGGGAGATGAAGGGATTAGCTCAGGATAGATCGGCATGGCGTGCTGTTTCCAATCAATCTTTAGGATTGCGGACTCTTTAACTAACTAATGAATAAGTAGCATTATTAAATAATAATCTGCTAATGTTTACTCAGGCTATATAATTTTAAGGTACTTGACCAAACATACACTAAGTAAAATGGGATTTTTTTATGTTTCGATTTTTTAATTTAATTTTATGTCATTTTTTGAAAGATTCTAAAGTCAAATGTGTCATTTATCTTCTTCGGGAAGCTTTTTTGTAAATAGACCTTTAATTTAATTTTTTAAATATTTGACAATCAAACTATAATAAGCAATAAATAATAATTAACTAATTTAATATAAATCGTAATAAAAATGCAGCATTATTAAATAACAATCTTTCTAATGTTTACTCAAAGGGCATATGTTTTTAAGGAACGTGACCAAACATACACCAAATAATATATATTGACAATAAATAGGTAATTTGAAAAGTACTCTGATTTAAGCTTCGTAAATTGATTTTTTCTAAGAATATATATTTTAATTTTTCAACTTGAAAATCACAATTTTGATAATAAATAGATTTTTTTATATATTTCGATATTTGTTTTAGTGATTTTATAATTCTAAGAATTATTTTACGTTAATTTGTTAGGAAATTCTAATGACTATTAGCTACATTTCGAGCAATATTTCATTTCGTAAACAATAAATATTTGTAAATAATCACTTCCAAAAAATCGCAGATCTAAATTCCAAGCGCGTGATTAAAAAAACGTTATTTCATTCGCGGAATTTCCGCTAATTAATCCGTTACTAATGTTTGCAGTAAAGCGTAAACTGATATAGAATTTTGCACAACCTGAAAAATAAAAGCCTTTTGGTTTATTCAACGTAAAAAATAGCGAAATATACGCACATGGGCGTAAGTTTCTAAATTCAAACTGGACATTCCTCCGACCGTGATTTTTTCGACTTTATTCGATCTTTGTATCATGAATGAAATGTCTTTTCCAATTTTCGCTTTACTTTCGCACCACCAGTCAATATCATACGCTTCAATTCCAATCCCAAGAGCCTTACAAAAAAAAAATTATATTAAAAAAAGATTATTTTAAAATAATTCTTGCTTTACCTCATCCATTAGCATCGTTCCTCCAGCGCAATAAATACTTAATTGAAAAATTAAATTAATATACAAAACGCCATATATGCTCAGATCGTCAAAACTGGGCGGTATTCTAACAAAAAACCAAAAAAATTGCAGCGCGAAAAAAATTGGTTTGTTAAATAAATTCACCCATTGTGCGTTAATAGAAAAAGGCAAGTCGTTAAGCACGCCAACGAAGTCCAAAATTGAATCAAAAGTATCGTTGAATACACTTCGTTTATATCTTTAACCAAACTAAAATCAATTCTCAAATTAGTTAGTTAAAGAGTCCGCAATCCTAAAGATTGGTTGGAAACAGCACGCCATGCCGATCTATCCTGAGCTAATCCCTTCATCTCCCTATAGCTATTCATCTCAACGTCTTCAACTATCTGACTCACATACTCCAATCTAGGCCTACCTACCCCTCTCTTTCCCTCCACTCTACCTTCTATGATCAATTGCATAATCCCCCCATGCCTAAGAATATGCCCTACTAATCTGTCTCTCCTACGCTGTAACACTCTCCAAATACTTCTCTTCTCCCCTACTAACTCTAGTACAGCTTCATTTGTTACTTTATCTTCCCAACCAATCCTCATCATCCTCCTATAACACCACATTTCAAGTGCTTCTAATCTACGCTTCTCTTCCTTTCCTATAGTCCACGCCTCACACCCGTACAGTGCTACCCTCCAAACATATACCTTCAGTAATCTTTTTCTAATACCCAAGTCAATATTTGATCTTAAAATCTGTTCTTTTTCTACGAATGCCTTCCTACCCTGTGCTATCCTACACTTTATATCTACCTTGCTTCGATTATCTTTTGTGATTCTACTGCCTAAATAACAAAAATCTGACACTTCTTCGATTCTATTATCTCCTATTGTGATCCTCATTTTTCTGCTGCATTCCTTTTTGTCACACCTCATCACTTTAGTTTTACCTATATTTATTTTCATGTTAAAATCCCTAGTCAATACTGCCTGCATACCATTCAATACCCTTTCTAAATTCTTTTCGCTTTCTTCCAATATAGCTATATCGTCGGCGAATCTCAACATATATATTTTCTCTCCCTGTACATTCACACCTACACTATACTCTTCTTTTACTTTGTTTATTGCATCTTCTATATATAGATTAAATAATAACGGTGAGAGTGTACATCCCTGCCGAACTCCCTTCCCTATTTTTGCTACCTCTTCTTCCCCCTCAATTCTAACTAAGGCAGTTTGGTGTTTATATAAATTAAAAATTATTCTCCTATCCTTATAATCTATACCCGTTTCTTTTAAAATTCTAAACATTATGTCCCAATCTACATTATCAAATGCCTTTTCTAAGTCTACAAAAGCTATGCAACTTACCTTTCCTACCCTCTTTCTTTTTTCTACTACCGTTCTTAGTGCTAGAATCGGCTCTCTCGTCCCTCTGTTTTTCCTAAAACCAAACTGATCTTCTCCTAGCCTTTCCTCTACTTTATTTTCTAATCTCCTATAAATAATCTTTAACAATATCTTCGATGCATGTGATAGTAGGCTAATGGTCCTATAGTTCTCACACAAATTAGCTCCTATTTTCTTCGGCATTGTTACTATTCTACTACGCTGAAAATCCTGTGGTACTTCTCCCTTCTCATATATTTTACAAACTAACCTGTATAATCGCTCCTGCATTTTTTCCCCTGCGTGTTTTATTAATTCGGCTGGTATCATATCAATCCCCGCTGCTTTGTTATTCCGTAAATCATTTAATGCTCTATGAAACTCTGACCTAAGTATGCTAGGACCTAAGTCATCCTCATCTATCTGTTCCACACTTTCTAGCTATTCCATGTCCTGCCTACCTTTATATAAATCTTCAAGATACTCCTTCCATCTTCTAGCTTTTTCCTTATTTTCTGTGAGTTCCTTACCCTGCTTATCACATATAATGTTACCCTTTGGTTTTACTTTAGAAAAATGTGACTTAATTTTCCTGTAGCCCAAATCTACTTTACCTCTTCTCATATCCTCCTCAATATCCTCACAATTTCCTTTTATCCACTCTTCTTTCGCTAGCTTGCATTTCCTATTAATTAAGTTCCTTAGTTCCTTATATTTTTTCTGTCCTGCTTCTGTGTTTTCAATTTTAATTTTCCTTCTTGCTTCTATCATTTCAACTATTTCTTCCGTGATCCATTCCCTCCTACCTGCCCTTTTCTTTGTGCCTAATACTTCATTTGCTGCTGTAGTTAACCCATTTCTGATTTCCCTCCATTCGCAATCTATGTCGTTCCTAGATGTTCCATTAGTCATGATTTCTACTTTCTGCTTGTACTTTTCACATACATCAGCTAATTTTAACCTATCGACATCTACTCTGACCTGTTTAGACTTCTGTAATTTCTTGAATTTGACCTCTGAGTCCAGGACTACTAAATTATGGTCACTATCAATATCTGCTCCAGGGTAACTCTTACAATTCTTAATCTGGTTCCTAAACCTCTCTTTAACCAGTATGTAATCTATCTGATACCTCCTTATATCTCCTGGCATTTTCCACGTATATATCCTGCGCTTGTGATTCTGAAAAAGCGTGTTTGCTACCACTAGCTTATTCCTAATACAAAACTCTACCAATCTATCCCCTCTATCATCACGTGTTCCTATTCCATATTCTCCTACTATTGAAACTTCCTTTCCCTTACCTACTACGGCATTCTCAAATAACCAACCAAAACTAATGTTCTAAAAAAAAATATCAACAACCTCAACACCAAATTATGCTGGTTTACAATTTCTTTGATTTGCCGTTGTAAAATCGTTCGGTCCTCTTCAACTGTATTTTTATTCAACTGCCTCAGTGCGTGCTTCACCAATTTCAAAGCACCAATTGCATAAACCACAAGACACGTAAACATCGCCTCAAATCCCATTATTGTCATAAACATAACACCGGCAATAAACAGAGACTACATTCGTATGTAAATTTCGTTAATCGCTTTTTTTTTTGTTCAAACCTGCCAAAGATATTGAAGCTCGTAGCAAGGAAATGCTTCGTAATCGCAATATTGGTAAGCCGCTAGTAAAAGTAACTTTTCCCCATATATAATCGGTTTCAATACAATGCTGGTTAGTGTTATTGTGCTTAGTAAAGTGTAATAAGTGTAGAATTTTCGAACGTTATCGTGGATTTCTGTAACTTCCGCTTGAGCTTCAGGTCCGCAACGATCCTCCGGCCAAAGATGTCGCAATTTTTTTATAATCGCTATCAAATTGTCCCTGTGATAGGCGATGCAAATGATCTTACACCACCCCTTAAAAGAACGATCTTAAATCGTATCAATAAAAGTGTGTAAATATACTTGAAACATGTTTGGAAATAATTCTGTTTTAGAGATCGTTTCGTAGCCGTTCCAATTTAAGAACACTTCCAGTAATGATAATGTTATCATCGCTGTGTAATTGAAGAAGCTGGCTGCGTATCGAAATTTGCCGCACCAATTTTTTTTTATCGGATCACAGCCGTTCGTGTTTAAAGCTTGCAATGTCCACTTCAAAAGTGGCTTCAGCTCGAAAGATTCTGAAAACAATTTGTTTTTCTAAAGCTTTTTAAACGACCAAACAATTCGTTTAGATTTGGTCAATTTTTTTCAGATTACCTTCGCCCATTTCCGGTCATTCATTTACAAAGAGAAAATTATATTTTTTGTCCAACGTTGTTCATCGAATTTATAGCAACACTTAAATTTCTAAAAACGAATCATCGATGAATAAATGATATTTAGAGGCAGCGAAAGAAAACTAAAGCAATTTTGTGAACTGCAATTATTTGTTTTAATCAGTGAATTATAAATGAGACAAAAGCACCTCCGGGGCCAATTAAAGTGGCTCGGAATTATTACGAACAAATTTCTACGCATTTAGAGAAATTACGAAATATGCCCAGGTGATTAGAATTAACTTTCTAAAGCAATTTCCCTAGTTTTTTTTTAAATGAAATCAATTCGGGGAAATTGGAAGGTTTTTTATATTTGTTTTTTGCACTATTTTCATTAAATATCTTATATAATTATTTTTTATTTATCATTTTAACAACGATTTTAATTATTATTTTACACATGTTATTTTCAATCAAACTAAGAACATCGTTTACACATCTAATTTTTTTTTTATAAATACCACATCTCGAAATTTAAATCATTCGAATCTTCGAAATTGAAATCCTTCGAATCTTCGAAATGTAAACCTTTCGAATCTTCGAAAGTTTTCGATCAGTTCACAATCTACTTAACTCATCTAATTAATCATCAAGCAACACGTTTTCTTCGACACTTCCTTCGTACCCTAACATTTTACGCATTCATTTAAAACTGTCTGAAGTTTGGACGGAACCGCTTCCTGAACTGAGGTAAGAACACGGTATTGGCGGCCGTGTCCAAATCATCGATATGATTCTGGGCCGCCCTCACATATCGCCCATTTCCTTCAGCGTGATCGGCAATTTGTTCAATCGCCTCGTCGTTCACTTCGCGCCGGAATCGATTAGCCGGGCGAAAATGCTTTCTGAATTGCGGCAAAAATACCGTATTCGCAGCCGTGTCCATGTCCTCCGCTTCTTCGGCCTTTGCGGGGGCGGCACGACGTTCACGGGCGATCTCTGCACGGTCTTTGACTTTGTAAATGTAAATCCAATTTTGGTGTTAAAGATTATTTATAGGAGATTAGAAAATAAAGTAGAGGAAAGGCTAGGAGAAGATCAGTTTGGTTTTAGGAAAAACAGAGGGACGAGGGAGGCGATTCTAGCACTAAGAACGGTAGTAGAAAAAAGAAAGAGGGTAGGAAAGGTAACTTGCATAGCTTTTGTAGATTTAGAAAAGGCATTTGATAATGTAGATTGGGACATAATGTTTAGAATTTTAAAAGAAACGGGTATAGATTATAAGGATAGGAGAATAATTTTTAATTTATATAAACACCAAACTGCCTTAGTTAGAATTGAGGGGGAAGAAGAGGTAGCAAAAATAGGGAAGGGAGTTCGGCAGGGATGTACACTCTCACCGTTATTATTTAATCTATATATAGAAGATGCAATAAACAAAGTAAAAGAAGAGTATAGTGTAGGTGTGAATGTACAGGGAGAGAAAATATATATGTTGAGATTCGCCGACGATATAGCTATATTGGAAGAAAGCGAAAAGAATTTAGAAAGGGTATTGAATGGTATGCAGGCAGTATTGACTAGGGATTTTAACATGAAAATAAATATAGGTAAAACTAAAGTGATGAGGTGTGACAAAAAGGAATGCAGTAGAAAAATGAGGATCTCAATAGGAGATAATAGAATCGAAGAAGTGTCAGATTTTTGTTATTTAGGCAGTAGAATCACAAAAGATAATCGAAGCAAGGTAGATATAAAGTGTAGGATAGCACAGGGTAGGAAGGCATTCGTAGAAAAAGAACAGATTTTAAGATCAAATATTGACTTGGGTATTAGAAAAAGATTACTGAAGGTATATGTTTGGAGTGTAGCACTGTACGGGTATGAGGCGTGGACTATAGGAAAGGAAGAGAAGCGTAGATTACAAGCATTCGAAATGTGGTGTTATAGGAGGATGATGAGGATTGGTTGGGAAGATAAAGTAACAAATGAAGCTGTACTAGAGTTAGTAGGGGAGAAGAGAAGTATTTGGAGAGTGTTACAGCGTAGGAGAGACAGATTAGTAGGGCATATTCTTAGGCATGGGGGGATTATGCAATTGATCATGGAGGGTGGAGTGGAGGGAAAGAGAGGGGTGGGTAGGCCTAGATTGGAGTATGTGAGTCAGATAGTTGAAGACGTTGAGATGAATAGCTATAGGGAGATGAAGGGATTGGCTCAGGATAGATCGGCATGGCGTGCTGTTTCCAACCAATCTTTGGGATTGCGGACTCTTTAACTAATTAAACCTTAACTAGCTAATGGTTCGTACCTTTTCCGTGTGGAGAAGATGTTGGATTTGGCAATTTATCGTCTTTCTTTTCAGATTGGTTAGAGTCTGCATGAACAGCAACAGTTTGAGGTGGTTGATTGGGGGCTTCCCGCTTGGTTATTTTTTCCCCACCAGGTAATTCCAGACTATTTACCTTTGTTATTGAGGCAGATTGGGCCACGTCCAAGACACTTACAGCGAGGACGAGACAAAGAATACCAGCTCGTAGGCTAGCCTAAGAAAAAACATTTTTGAGTGGGCGAAAAAATTGAAGATTTCTCTGATGGATGCCCCAACATTTTACTAACGTTTTCACATTTTGTATCGTGTTGCGTTTAAGAAAAACGTTTTTATTCTTATAAATTATTGACTGTAGCTTGAAGTTTTTTTTTTATATAAGACGATAAAACTCACCATTGAGGTCAATTGCACTCAATGAAACGAAACGATAACACTTCTTAGGCGATTTGGCGCTTCTTCAACAACGATATGAAGCAAATGTGCGTATTGAATCGGCTTTATACCTTGCGAAAAAACCAACCGATGCTCACCTCACGATTGCAAATAGTCGCGACTTTGCAACATCATTACGAACTTAACTAATTTTTCTAATTACTTATTGACGTTGGGGCCCGTATATGCTAATTAGCGATTCACCATCGCTCTTGCCGTGAAACTAAACATCTACAAAATCAATTGCCTTATTTGGGAATGATCTGTTTGTACAATTCGAAAACTGCACAAGTCAACATTCAATCCTCGAGAAATTAGGACGATTGTGATTTTTTTTTTAAGTCCCGAGCAAATGTGTTTTTATTAAAAGCTGTGTAGGTGCGGCGATTAAGAATACCACCTACTGGTTTGAGTCCTCACCATTCGGGTAAAAGTCCTGATAAAGTCCAAAACCTTTAACATTCCTCTTTAAAAAACTAACATTTTCTTCAGCCAAATCAATATTGTAATAAGCAAATTTGTTGTGTAAGATTTTTTTTTATAGGCATCTAAAGCATCTACGCACATCAAAATTCTAAATCGAATCAAAAATTCGATTTCCACTCATTTGTGTATTTGATATAAAAAGTTTCTGCGCTTAAAAGTATAAAAATATGACATGGATTTTTTTTGAAATTACGGCGTTAATTGGGTATTGAAATGTTGCAAGAAAAATATATTTAACGAAGCAAAACGTCATTCTGTTAATTAAAAACAATAATAGCAAGAGTAAAAATAAACGAAGCCTAGGTAAGGTTTCTGATATAGTTTCATTAGCGGTAATTAAGGAACGTGCATAATTGCACCTCGAAAACAAATTAGCGATTACACCACTAAGAATAATTCGGTGGCTAGCGATGGAAGAATTTTTTTCCAAAAATGTAATACTCTTTTTTATATATTTTTAGTAACTAAAACACACCATAATTATTTTATCAAACTTCGTGAATATTTTTGATTTATATTCTCATTTATACCAAGTATAATTTTTTACAAAAATCGCTTTATGCCGTAATATGGAGAAATTTTCTTAAAATTTCTTTCATATCGCGATTTGCAGATATTTTATAACAGAAATATAGCTTTACTAATATAGAACAAAGTTATTATTATTTTGATACAATATATTTAGTTAGTTAAAGAGTCCGCAATCCTAAAGATTGGTTGGAAACAGCACGCCATGCCGATCTATCCTGAGCTAATCCCTTCATCTCCCTATAGCTATTCATCTCAACATCTTCAACTATCTGACTCACATACTCCAATCTAGGCCTACCTACCCCTCTCTTTCCCTCCACTCTACCTTCTATGATCAATTGCATAATCCCCCCATGCCTAAGAATATGCCCTACTAATCTGTCTCTCCTACGCTGTAACACTCTCCAGATACTTCTCTTCTCCCCTACTAACTCTAGTACAGCTTCATTTGTTACTTTATCTTCCCAACCAATCCTCATCATCCTCCTATAACACCACATTTCGAATGCTTGTAATCTACGCTTCTCTTCCTTTCCTATAGTCCACGCCTCACACCCGTACAGTGCTACACTCCAAACATATACCTTCAGTAATCTTTTTCTAATACCCAAGTCAATATTTGATCTTAAAATCTGTTCCTTTTCTACGAATGCCTTCCTACCCTGTGCTATCCTACACTTTATATCTACCTTGCTTCGATTATCTTTTGTGATTCTACTGCCTAAATAACAAAAATCTGACACTTCTTCGATTCTATTATCTCCTATTGAGATCCTCATTTTTCTACTGCATTCCTTTTTGTCACACCTCATCACTTTAGTTTTACCTATATTTATTTTCATGTTAAAATCCCTAGTCAATACTGCCTGCATACCATTCAATACCCTTTCTAAATTCTTTTCGCTTTCTTCCAATATAGCTATATCGTCGGCGAATCTCAACATATATATTTTCTCTCCCTGTACATTCACACCTACACTATACTCTTCTTTTACTTTGTTTATTGCATCTTCTATATATAGATTAAATAATAACGGTGAGAGTGTACATCCCTGCCGAACTCCCTTCCCTATTTTTGCTACCTCTTCTTCCCCCTCAATTCTAACTAAGGCAGTTTGGTGTTTATATAAATTAAAAATTATTCTCCTATCCTTATAATCTATACCCGTTTCTTTTAAAATTCTAAACATTATGTCCCAATCTACATTATCAAATGCCTTTTCTAAGTATAATTAAAATATAATATAATATAAATATAATATATTTAATATAATTATATTTGATTTGACACACAAGTGCATAAATAATATCATTAAACTTATATTAGCACAATTATTATAGAGTAAATAGAAAATGACTTTGTTTAGAAGGTATAAATGTTTAGCAAAAATTGGTTAATTAATTGTTTTCTCACGATTTATGCAGTTTAGTGATATTTTATAGATTTTCAAAATTTATTACAAGATTTTTAACAATTTACTTTTCCTACAATAAAAAAATAAATATACAAATGTTCATATAATAAACACTTTTTTTACTAATATTAGTATCAGTAAGTATTTTAATCAACGCCAATATTAAATAGCAATTATGAACTATAAAAATGCGTGTTATAAGTTTTTAAGTATTTTTTTTTAATGTTTCTAAATATCAGATTCGATGTACCAACGGTAGCTGGAACTTTTACCGTGACATATATGCACTTATATGTACTCAGTTGTTCTGCAAATTGCCTATATACAAAATATTTAATTAAATTTTAGAAAAATAATGGGATTTTTATTAACATAATAAAGACCCCACTCGATTGAAAAATAAAAAACTTTATACTTAAAAAATATTTTATTGGTAATCAGATTTGAAAAAAACATTCATAACAAAATATCGGCAATATTCCATTACTATTTACATATGAATTAATTTAAAAAATAGTTTCCATGCATAACACGATATATTTTACGTTATAAAAAATAAATTGTTAGTTGTTTATAGATAATAGATAATTTAATTAAAACTTATAAATACGTGTAATGTATATATTTTTCTTAGAACGTTAATGAGATACCTCAAACATGTCACTTTTTTGTAGACAGTGTCAAAAAATTACTTATTGTTTCGATTTTTTCATTTTAATAAATTAATATATTTTTTTAAGGAACATTGAAAATTTCAAAATATATAACTTAAATTCTTACAGCTATGTGAAATAATCCTATCTATTGCCCATCTAATTTATCTTCCATTTACATTGTTTCACAGCATATGGACCATTATGGACGATATTTATTTTCATTCCATCCACATAACGCAACTTCTCATTAAGCTGAAAAAAATAAAAAAAACTCTTCAAAAAAAAATCCCAACAAGAAAAACTCTTTATAAAAAAAACTTTCACAATTACAAACAAAATTCAACCTAAAAAACTCACTTTAGGCGTGATCAAGAAGTACTGCGCGCCACCCGAACCACCACCTCGACCGCCCATCGTACAATCCACCAGCAAATCGAACACGCGTTCCTCATTGGTCGAGTCCATGCCCTGATTGATTTCATCTACACAGCGGAAGGGGACGGGCGTCAGAGTTTGCAGGGAGAGCATATAGGCGGCGGTGGCGACGCTCCGTTCGCCCCCGCTCTGCGTGACCGTGTTCAACTCCTGCAGCGGCTCACCGTTGCGATATGTCACCCGGATCGAGATGCCGTACAGCGAGTAATCAATGTTTGCGTGATGTCGCTGTGTTTGTTGCGTGGAAGTGGATGGAATGGGGGATGAGTGGGAGGGGAGGTGGTGAGATGAAGTGGTGGGGTGGAGGATGTCGTCGGCTTGAGCCGCTGGAAGTAAAGTATTATATAAAACTGTGGATATAATTATAAAATTATTTATTTTTCAAAGTACATACATAATATAGTAAATTATGAAGTACATACATAATAAGAAAAATATTTAACATAGAAAAAGAAGAATGGTGTACATTGAAAAAAAGGCACATATTCAGTGTGTTTGACAAACATCTGTTTTTCAATATCGCCGAAAGATTTGTATATTGTTTACATAACGTTATGTTATGTTTTATCGATACTATTGTTTTATCGATACTAAATATCGATCAAACAAAAATTCAATTTATTTTTTTATTTCGATGTACCTGTACAGATAGCCACTTCGCCCGCACACCCCATCCTATCAAAAGCCGCGGCAAAATGCTCACTTATTGTGTCTATTAGTTGTGAAAGGGGACGTAGCCATTTTTCCCGCGATTTCGATATACTTTCTTCCAACTCGACCAACTCCATAGCAACCCTTAAAAATAGTCATTCAACCGCCAGTTAGTAAATTAAATTAACAATCAAATATATCATCAGTGATGTGACACATACCTCTTATCTGCTTTAAATGCGTTTGGAGATTTTCTGAACATGCGCAATAAATCTAAGATTCTGTTTGATATAATAATCAAATTTTTCGATTTTTTCTAAGATAGCAGGTATTGTCACATCGCTGAGACGATATATATTTTAAAGTTTTAATTTAGAAAAAAAAAAGGTACATATGTCGTTCTTGAGTCCAACGATCGATTTGTCGATTTCGTCGCTCAAATTCTTGTATTTCGTTCTCATTGGCGACCGTCGTGCAATCAATTCGTGTCTGCAGCATGTTGATTTTCGAATCCAGATCTTCCACGTCGGCTGGTAAATTGTCGAAAGCCGCGCGGAATTGAGTAAAGCCATCATCTGATAGCTTAAAACCAGCGGATAAATTTCGAGCCCTACAAAAATTGCACGACACAAACATTTCTCGAAATATTAGTACGTTTAAAAGGGCACCTTCTTAATTGTTGCTTCGCTGTATACGCGGCCACTCGAAATGCTTCGTCTACTTTTTTAAATATTCGTTTCGCGTCGTCGAACTGCGCTTGAGCGTCTTCGGTGATGTTCTGCGCGTGGACTAATTGCTTTCGAATTGCCACAATTTCAGCTTTTACTAATAATAAATTTATAGAGGCTCTTTTTAAAGCTTGCAAATTCATTAAAATTTTGCGCTGATGCTCTACAAGCTTAACTAAAACTTCCTATTAAAGGAAATATGAAAATATAACTCGCACAATATTAAAAAAATATATATAATTACTTTAATTTTTTGTTTATATTGGGCGTTAATCATATCTGCGCTTCTAGTATCTTTTTGTAAATCTTTGCTTTTCTCAATAAGCCGCTTTAATTTGTAATCGATATTTCTGCATTGCTCTTGCACTTTATAAGCATCTTTTAGCTTATTTCCAATTATTACATTCATGCTTTTCACACTATCCACCTTAAAAACAGGTAAATTAGTCCACCCCGCGCATACGCAGCATAAAACAAAAAAGGCCCAGAGTTTTAAAATAAATCTCTGACCTTTGCATTGATTTCGCTAATTTGATCGACAGTTTGTTGGCGCTTCGTTGATATCTCTTCTAAACTGCAACGTATTTCTTCGATACGTCTCGTATTTACAGTTATCGCTAAACTACCAGAATCTGGACCTAAAGCTCTTTGCGTTATCGAAGAATATGACTTGTCATATCGACTGCCCGATTTTCTAAAGCAATATTCGCCTAGAAAATTCAAATTTATCTATCTTCAGTTTAAGTATTTCAAATAGAATATCATGATTTTACGATTTCTAATGACTATTTGGTCAAATATTTGTTGTAAAATTGTCATTTTCAACTTCCAAAACGTAAAACACAGCTAATATACTTACCGCTGTAAAAGAAACTCACTAACTTCGCAATCTCTTGATATTGCTTATTAGTTGCGTCATTACCAATTGGCACCTCGTGCAGGCGATAATTCTTCAAGATATAGCGCATTATCGGTTCGGGTCCGCTAATAAGCATATTTAAATATGCATACAAGCCGTACTTACGCAATTGTTCGATAGGCACCTAAAAATTGGTTCAAAATTCTCGCCAATTGCCAAATTGTTTAATAATATTGAACGTACACTCGATTGATAACTTCTAGACGGTTTGTCCGTATCTGCAGAATGTACAACGTTTATACTGAGCTTTTTTTCATTGCGCAAAATATGAATGAGAGTATTCATATCTTCCTTCAGCTCGCACGTAAACGCAATACGGTCCTGATACGGAATAGTACTCTCCAAAAATTTGCAATATTTCGCATCCACTACATTTAACTAATAAAAAAAACACACACGCACACAAAGACAATATATTTATTAACTACATTTTTTGGAAATAATTCAACAACCTCTAGCATCATAGGTCCATAAACCTCGCCCCTAAACCTCCCCTCGCCATTATCCCTCAGCCAAACAGCACCTTCGTAAGCGTGATTATTATTCCGCTTAAGCCATTGCAAGCGCTTCTCGATCACGTTGCCATTTCGTTCGTTTTCCGCGTTTAATGCACGAATTTCATAGTCAATGTTGCGCAAGTCACGGTCGTGTCCCCCTAAAATACCATCGAGGGCGCGCGTACCGTTTTGCACTTTACCTTGCTCAGATTCAAGTGTCGCTATACGTTTTGTAATCCCACCCTCTAATAAAAATAAATAAATAAGCCTAATAAATGTTTCAACGTAAGTATATACCTGGGTCGTTATTTTTGTGTATTTCATCTTTTTCGTGTTGCAGTTGTTTTATTTTAACATTGCAATTGTCTATTTCTAATTGACGCTCTTCGACCATACGCAAAGCTGTTTCTTTTTCTTCTAGCGTATCATCGAAAGATTTTTTTAAGCGTTCTTGAGCACCGCTATTTTTTTCTGTAACCACTTCTGTCCGCTTATAAAGATCACCCTAAAAAAAAACAAATTACAATCAATTGTGTGCAGTGAATTAATTTTATAACATCCAAGATAAAATTTAAAAACATAAAAACACTTACTGCTTCTGCGCATTTATCATTTTTGAATCTATGTTTCTCTTGCACCTCCTCGATTTTTTTCTTAAACGGTAGCAATTGTCGCTGTTTCTCTTCAACAGCTTGCTCGGCCCTAACTTTATCTCGTTCTACCTCGCGATATTCCTCAAGAGCCGTGTCATATTGCACCCAAGACAGCTGGCACATATTAAAACATGCCGTCAAAAGAATTAAATAGTCGATACATCTGCAGACTCTTTATTAAATTCCGCATTTTTACGTACATTTGTCAATTTAAAAAATTATCACTAGTTAAATTAGTTAAACAGTCCGCAATCCTAAAGATTGGTTGGAAACAGCACGCCATGCCGATCTATCCTGAGCTAATCCCTTCATCTCTCTATAGCTATTCATCTCAACGTCTTCAGCTATCTGACTCACATACTCCAATCTAGGCCTACCTACCCCTCTCTTTCCCTCCACTCTACCTTCTATGATCAATTGCATAATCCCCCCATGCCTAAGAATATGCCCTACTAATCTGTCTCTCCTACGCTGTAACACTCTCCAGATACTTCTCTTCTCCCCTACTAACTCTAGTACAGCTTCATTTGTTACTTTATCTTCCCAACCAATCTTCATCATCCTCCTATAACATCACATTTCTAATGCTTGTAATCTACGCTTCTCTTCCTTTCCTATAGTCCACGCCTCACACCCGTACAGTGCTACACTCCAAACATATACCTTCAGTAATCTTTTTCTAATACCCAAGTCAATATTTGATCTTAAAATCTGTTCTTTTTCTACGAATGCCTTCCTACCCTGTGCTATCCTACACTTTATATCTACTTTGCTTCGATTATCTTTTGTGATTCTACTGCCTAAATAACAAAAATCTGACACTTCTTCGATTCTATTATCTCCTATTGAGATCTTCATTTTTCTACTGCATTCCTTTTTGTCACACCTCATCACTTTAGTTTTACCTATATTTATTTTCATGTTAAAATCCCTAGTCAATACTGCCTGCATACCATTCAATACCCTTTCTAAATTCTTTTCGCTTTCTTCTAATATAGCTATATCGTCGGCGAATCTCAACATATATATTTTCTCTCCCTGTACATTCACACCTACACTATACTCTTCTTTTACTTTGTTTATTGCATCTTCTATATATAGATTAAATAATAACGGTGAGAGTGTACATCCCTGCCGAACTCCCTTCCCTATTTTTGCTACCTCTTCTTCCCCCTCAATTCTAACTAAGGCAGTTTGGTGTTTATATAAATTAAAAATTATTCTCCTATCCTTATAATTTATACCCGTTTCTTTTAAAATTCTAAACATTATGTCCCAATCTACATTATCAAATGCCTTTTCTAAATCTACAAAAGCTATGCAAGTTACCTTTCCTACCCTATTTCTTTTTTCTACTACCGTTCTTAGTGCTAGAATCGCCTCTCTCGTCCCTCTGTTTTTCCTAAAACCAAACTGATCTTCTCCTAGCCTTTCCTCTACTTTATTTTCTAATCTCCTATAAATAATCTTTAACAATATCTTCGATGCATGTGATAGTAGGCTAATGGTCCTATAGTTCTCACACAATTTAGCTCCTATTTTCTTCGGCATTGTTACTATTCTACTACGCTGAAAATCCTGTGGTACTTCTCCCTTCTCATATATTTTACAAACTAACCTGTATAATCGCTCCTGCATTTTTTCCCCTGCGTGTTTTATTAATTCGGCTGGTATCATATCAATCCCCTCTGCTTTGTTATTCCGTAAATCATTTAATGCTCTATGAAACTCTGACCTAAGTATGCTAGGACCTAAGTCATCCTCATCTATCTGTTCCACACTTTCTAGCTCCTCCATGTCCTGCCTACCTTTATATAAATCTTCAAGATACTCCTTCCATCTTCTAGCTTTTTCCTTATTTTCTGTGAGTTCCTTACCCTGCTTATCACATATAATGTTACCCTTTGGTTTTACTTTAGAAAAATGTGACTTAATTTTCCTGTAGCCCAAATCTACTTTACTAAATTATCACTACGGTGTTAAATTATAATATAGAATATCACCCAAATACCGTAACAAGCATTAAGTAGCTAGATGTACATTTCAAGCGCTATGCGCCCATCTTCAATTGATAGTATATCAATCACGATTCGTGACAGACGTATTTTATTTAGTTTTATCTTGTGCTACTGAAGATGGGCGCATAGCGCTTGAAATGTACATCTAGCTACTTAATGCTTGTTACGGTATTTGGGTGATATTCTATATTACATTTGTCAAGTTAAATTTTGTGTCAATCCACATTTTTACATCGAATTTTATTTATTAAAAGTTACCTTTCGCTTCACATTTGCCAAGTCCGTTTCCAATTCTTTACGTAATTCGATATTTTTCATTTTTGATTCTAAGCGAGCATTAAGACCTCGATTTTCGTCGACCTTACTATCAAAATCGGAAGACGAAACTAACAATGTACGCTGCCTTTTGCCCATTTTTATCAGATCGCTTTGATTGTCCACCTACAGATTTAATTACATTACCTAATATCTCATAAAAACGCGCGTACTTGCCAAATCCTGTCTACATAAAGCGATTAACGTTTGCTTCAATAATTCTTGTTTGGACATTTTAGCGAAGTCTTGCACTTTATCTTGAGGTAGGAATTGACAGAGATTATCGACTTGTATGTTGAATTTCGATATACAGGATAGAATTTCGGGCATCGTAGTTTGCGTTTCGTTTATATACCAAACTGATTTATTGAACTTGTTAAAATGACGCTCAATAACGACATCAATCTCATCAGTCTGGCCTTTCAAGACAATTCGAATTTCCGAATGATCGCAATTGCTTTTAACATATTCCGATATCTGAAAAGTTTTGATAATAATTTGAAAACGCAAAGGTTCATTTTTCAAAACACAACGAACGAACTTTTGGGCCTCTGCCAACAATTTTTGGGTTGCCACCCAGGCCTAGAATTATTGCAGCGACAACAGTGGACTTTCCTGTGCCATTCGGGCCGATTAACATATTCAATCGCGGTCCAGGAAATATTGTACCCTCCTGATAAGTCCTGAAATACAATTAATTTTAGAGCGTTTCAAAACACCCTGTAACTATTTACATACACAAAATTTTTAAAGGACACTTGCAATATAGCGCCAGGATTGAACATTCTAAAGTTTTGTTCGGAACATATATTACGTAAATAGTAAATTAAAAGCGCTTCTTAAAATCAAAAAATTCGCCGCGAATGTTTGTTTGTTATTGTTTTATATTTAAGGTTAGGTTGAGGAGCAAATTGCGCCAAAGTTCCGCGCATGCTTTAACGTGTGACAGTGTAGGTCTGCTTGAAAATCGTAAATTTTGTATTCGGATCGCAGGAATACGAAGAAGTCACGACTGCCCCAGCTCGATGCCATCGCGCACAGTGGGCCGCATATGAGGGGTCAACTACTACCGAAAATCAATTTTATAGCAAGGAATATTGCAAATATTACACGTTTTCTTATAAGTATTTTGTGTTCTTTCGATTCTTTTTGTGCTCAATTATTCTCACCATATTTCATGCATTTGAAAAATATGAGCATTAAAAAATTTTTTTTTATGCAAAGGTTTTTACACAATAAATAGTGATGGACCCCTCTTCGCCGAGCAAGGTCAAAACTGCCGTCCGTACATCGAATCATTTTTTGACAGCTTGCGAACGACTGTCACTTAGTCACTCGAATAGATGATGCCCTGCTCGTTGCATTATAGTATACACCTTTTTGCATTCCTACCATCCGAATACAAGATTTTCGATTTAGAGCCAAAAACTGACAAACAAAGTGCTGTGTTTTTATGAAATTAATGGTAAAAAAAGTGCACAAAAAACTGCAATTTTAATAAATTTGTTGCAAATGAATTGCAAATATATTTTTTTAATTTATGCTAAATTAATTTATTTGAAATTAAATAGATTTTAAAAGAAGATTAAAAAAAATATCAGCCAAAATTTCTTAAAAAGATTGAATTGGAAATATTAATGGATTTTATCAAATAATTTTGGACATTATTTAGTAGGATTCTGGCTGAGATGAGCTGAATATTAATGATTTAGTGCATGTTCCGCAATACAGTAGCGCTTAATAAGTTGCCTACGCTCAAAAGGTGTTGCCAGATTTTTTTAATCAACTGAAACGTTTTTAGGGCAATCCTAGGTTTCTATGGTGTAGTTTCCGTTGCCTACATTTATTTTCCTTAGCCTATTCTTAGCCAGAATCGTACCTTCAGTTTTTCTTGTGCAGTTTCAGTTGCCTATATCTATTGTGCCGCCATTATCTGACTTATTCCCAGCTGAATCAAATCTAATTGTGTACTATTTCCAAGTACGGGGAAGCCTCCGAAATAAAGGCTCCAAATCAGTTTGAGCATAAAGGTAGAGTTGCATACTAAACGTAGCCAATATTATAGAGGATATCACGATAACCATTTGATTCATTTTCCATAGCTCGATTATGGACTTGCTGAATGCATTGTTAGATCCGAAACGATCGCTAAAATCTATTCAAAAGACGGCGATCGGAGGCCTAGTTAAGGGCCGGATTGTCGCTGCGGAGCCCGAAGAGGAACCTAAATCCGAATCGGAAGATGAAGACCAAATGAGCTACGTTACGCAGTACCGAATGGAGGAAGAAGAACGTTATCAAAACGCTTCGCAGGCGCCTAAATTAAACACCGATGTTAGTTTATAAGATACCATCGATATATTTGTACAACGAGCTATTTTAGTCGTGCAGTTTGATGGAATTGGATAGTTTTGCGGATATGCGTGCGTCCGATTTGAACCGAAACGAAACGACCGATGAATGCGATCTACAAGAAATGGAAGAATCTCGACAAAAAGCCGATGACATCTATTCTAGATACAAATTTGATCTGAAGACAAACACAACCCCGTTACCAATTGTTAATTGCAAACAAGAGGTACTTTTTTTAATATATTCTACATTTTTAATCGATAACCAAAGTTAGCAAAGTCCCGCTAGATGTCAGCGCTTGGATGGGTAACCGTAGCTCAGCGCGCCATCTATCGATAGTCGGCACAATTCTTAGTTGGGATACAATTGTTGAACTAAAATATTTCTTGTATATTTGAACACAAGAATTTTTTATTTCGATATTTTATTTATTAGTAAAGAAAATATAATATCTATAGAAAAAAAAACAAATAAAGTTTATAATTGTCATTTCTAATCAGGGTATAAGGAAATTGACTACAATATCGTCTAGGTTAAATATCTAGTTAAATGTAAATATATAAGACATAGAGTGTATTCTTGTGTATTCTCTGAAATCAGACTACAAACACTAATAAAATTTCATTTAATTTCATATTAGTACAATTTATTTTTGTAGATTCTGTCCTTACTAACGGCCCACAATGTGATAATAATCCAAGGGCAAACTGGTTGCGGTAAGACGACGCAGGTGCCGCAATATATTTTGGACAACGCCCGGGATAATAATGAATATTGCAACATCGCAGTGACGCAACCGCGCAAAATCGCCGCTATCAGTGTTGCCAGACGTGTTTGCGAGGAGCGCGGATGGTCTCTAGGAACCGTCTGCGGCTATAAAGTAAACTGTCCTCGTTTTTCAGCATAAATTAACTAAAAAAGCTTCTACTCATCAAAAGTAGTGTCTTAATAAGCAAATCAAGACATGTATGGACTGCACTGGTGGCATCTTAAGGATTTACCTTTTTTTTTTAAATAGGTTATAGAAGATTTTATTTCTCTTCCCTAATATATTTTGGTTTTTAGTCATTTTTAGCTTCTTATTAGGGAATAAACTTCTTTCCCTCTTAAAATCCATCTAGGTTGGCTTAAGACGTTCTTACAACGCGGACACTATATTAACATATATGACGTCCGGTGTTCTGCTCCAGAAGCTGGTGAATACGCAATCGCTGCGTGAGTTTACTCACATCATTCTAGATGAAGTTCACGAACGTGATCAGGATCTAGATTTTCTCATGCTAATTGTCCGAAAGTTTCTTCATTTAAACTCGCCTCAGGTCAAAGTATGCGTAAATAAAAATTAAAAAATTAAAAAATTTCTACTGAAAATGTGTTTTTAAGGTAATTTTAATGTCGGCTACGTTCGACGTGGATAAATACGCGAATTACTTTCAAACTCACAGTCATTACAGTCGAATGCCAGCTCCAGCTCTTTTCGTCCCTAAAATAGACAATTATCAACTTCAAGTTTATTACGCCAATCAGTTGAAGCATTTTGAGGTAAAAAGAATAAAAATTTGAAGTTGAGATTTCGCTAAAATAAAAAAGTTGTAATAAAATTTAAATATTTTATAGTGGGCAGAATTTCACTTGGATCGTCCTTATATTGATTTCGCCAGTTATAATGCGTTGGTTCAGTTGACAAAACTGTTCGCTAAATTAGATACTAGAGACGAATCTACTAGAAAAGCGAGAATTGGAAGTGTCCTCGTTTTCCTACCCGGTATTTACGAAATTGAAGAAGCCTATCGCTTTTTAACACAAGAAATGAAAAGGTGTTTTGTCAATGAATATACTTTTATAAATTGAAATATTGCTTGTGTAAATTAAAAATGTATATATTATTTAATTTAGGAGCTCTGTAAACTGGGAAATTTTTCCCCTACACTCTTCTATAACCAGCGAGCAACAACAACGAGTATTCAATGCTCCGTCCGATGGATTTCGAAAGATTATTCTATCCACGAATATAGCCGAAAGTTCTATTACCGTACCAGATATTGAATACGGTACAAAAATAAATGAATCCTTCGAAAAGAGCAGCTATTAATTAAAATTGTTATATATTTTGACTGGTTTGTTTATTTCTTGGTCCTTTTGTTTCGCGTTGTAGTGATTGATTTTTGCCTGACAAAGACGATGGTCGTCGATCCAAACTCCCATTTCTGCACGCTTCGTTTGGAGTGGGCATCTCATGTGAATTGTGTTCAACGTGCTGGTCGTGCGGGTCGTGTTTGCGATGGTAGAGTTTACCGAATGGTCCCTGTCGATTTTTATGATGTAAGTGCATAATTCTGCCTGGGAATTCAAAATTAGTTTTTAGAAGAATACCAGAGGATATTTTTATCATTTTCAGATATTAAAGAAAAAGTTTTTAATATAAAATACGATTTGCATCGAAAATATGCTTTACAGAAACGATTTAATATTTAGATTTGGTTGATTCTGGCAGAATAAAGTATAATTTTCGAGCAAAATTACACAAAATTAAATTCATTTCAGAGTTGTTTAAGAGCATCTATAGATCCGAAGATTCTACGGGCTCCTCTAGACAGATTAGTATTATCCTGCAAAAGATTGAAACAAACCGATCCTCCGAAAGCGATATTAGCTTTAGCATTAGATCCTCCGGAATTAAAAAACATCGAATCAACAATATTGTCTCTAAAAGAGGTACTGTTATTAAATATCTTTTTTTCTGAATTCATACTACAAGCTATGCGTTTTAATATTGTTATTAAAGGCGGGGGCTTTATTAATAACATGCCGCGGCACTGAAATGTTGTCCGATGGCGATTTGACGTTCATGGGTGAGATTATGTCGTCCTTACCACTCGATGTGCGCATGTCAAAGCTGATTATATTAGGCTACATGTTCAGCTGTTTAGAAGAATGCATTATTATGGGTAAGAAATTACACAAACGCCACAAAACTCGCTATTTATTTCAGCAAAAGTGTTTTAGGGTTTATGCGGAAATGTTTTTTCTTTTCTTTAATAAATCGATTTCTAATGCATATATTTTAATAATTTTGATAGGTATTGTTCAAGGTGTTTGTTTAATTTTAGCCGCCGGATGTTCGTTATCTAATGTATTTGCAACACCTTTTCAAGAGAAACTAAAAGCCTATTGCAATATTCTTCCATGGGCGGATGGTTCTTGCAGCGATCTTGTTGCTCATTATAATTTATACAAGGTACAGTGAATTATTAATCGAATTGGTAATTCTTCAATTTACCTAAGATGTTTTTTCTAAGAAAAAACCATTATAGTATAAATAATTTCCTTTGAGTAACACGCTATATAAATATCCCTGTACTTATTTTTTTATTGGCTTATTATTAGGTGTGGCAATTTAACAAACGCAGACACGTATTTCACAATACACGTGAAGAGTACATTTGGGCAAAGCAAAATTTTATTTCGCTTCGGTCTTTGGTTGAATGGGAAACGCTCGTTGCCGAAATCAACGAACGTCTGTTTCATCTCGGCATTCGCGAGTATGGTGGTGCTCGCTCCGTTCGACTCAACGAATCAGAAGCCACACTATTCCTCAAAGTAACTAAAAAGATTTTTTAAACTAGATTTATAAATAAATAAATGCGTTTTGTTCGGGTTGAAATGGCATTTCAATAAATTTATATTTACGCGATAGTATAGAATATCACCCAAATACCGTAACGCAAAGCTAGATGCGCATTTCGAAAGCTATGCCCCCATCATCTTCAGTAGCACAAGATAAAAAAACTAAATAAATTTTATAGCAATCACGATTCGTGACAGGTGTTTTATTTAGTTTTTATCTTGTGCTACTGACGATGGGGGCATAGCCTTCGAAATGCGCATCGAGTTATTTAATGCTTTGAGTTATGACAGTTGAGTGATATTCTATACTATTATTTGACACCGTAGTGATAATTTTTTACGCGATAATTTAGATTGCAATTTGTGGGGCGTTTTTCCCCAATTATTTCGTCCGCTCGTGCGAAGCGGGTCAAATCGACGAACAACTCGCCGTTCGAACGTTATACGGACACGATCCATTTAGAAGTGTTTATTATACGAATATGAACGCATCTTTACCAGGCCCTTTGTACGCTAAATCAGTGCGTGATCTTTTAGCTGATTGCTCGTCCAAAATGGACGTTTTTTTTTACGGAGCGTAAGATTTCATTGCGTCCATTTAATCGGTCGTATAAATATTTGTTATTTGTAGGAAAATTATTGTAAAATTCGCTGATTCGCCGCATATTAATATTGTTAAACGAGATGGGCGCGAATTTATCTCTACAATGTCTGATCGTATTAATACAGATGTTTATAAAGCGGTGCGAAAGCGGCAAATTGAAAAGCAACAAAGTTTTTATGCAGCTAGGTAATAATTTTTACAAAAAAAACAAATTTGTTCGCTATCAAATAATTATTTTTTTATAGTCCTCATGAATCTTGGGAAGTAGCTGAACAAAACGGATTTTACACTGATCCTCTAAAAAATCGCAATTCCCAAAAAAAAGTACTTAAATTTGTCGAAGGAGAAGTCCTCCCAACTGCTGACGTGCAATTTATATTTTTAAAATTATCTTATGTGCGTTTATTAATTCCATATTTTCTTTACTTAAAAAATATTTTCAATACAAAAAAGCTCGTAAGATTGTTATTTGTTCGATAGATGATTGATGCGGGGCATTTTTGGGCAATCAATACTGCAGAGGCGTCCAACGTTGAAAGAATTAGAAAACAATTAAATGGCGGCTTGCCAAAACTAGCCAAATTGACCAATCACAAAAATATTGTGGGAAATGTTTACGCTATTTTCTTAGACAATGAATTTAAACGGTGCAGGGTGCGAGCTACGATTCCAATGCGAAATGGCGAATCAGTTGCCGAAGTAAGTTCCAAAATAAATCGGAAATAAAACCTTTTATCCCTACTTTTAACGTACTTTTAAAAGCTATTTTCTCAATTTTTTTCTAGATTCTGTTAATTGATTGCGGCATAGTACATTACGACGTTTCGCTCTCTAGTATGCACGTCATTCCACCTGACACCGAGTCGGCCCGTTGGCCTGGACAAGCCATTGAATGTGTTTTGGCTCAAATTCAGCCGTCTCTTGTCATGAACTCGCGTTCTATTTGGCGCACGGAGGCAACGAAATACGTTCAAGATTATTTGATTAAAGTTTGCACTGGCAAGGTAAAAAAAAACGCATACAAATCGGTGAATAGTGTCTTAGAAATTTTAATGAAAAAAAAATGAAGAATGTGAATTTGTGTTTTTATTTGGTTGAAAAATGTCTTTGGAACTTTTGTATTTTTATAATTTTTCCAAAATGTTGTATTTTTATAGATATATTCGGTTTTGAATAACGTAGTACGTTTAGATCTTCTGACTCAATCTCAGATGTCCATTAATAACGAGCTGATTAAAAAAGGCTACGCTATGTTAGCTGAGGAGAGCTTTTTATCAAAAGTACGCCGTCGAATTATTTATTTCACAAAATGCGCTTGATTTATTTTAAGCCATTTTTAGGAGCGTCATGCGATGCGCGAAAAAGTTCAAAGTTACAGCGAAGAAGACCCTCAATTATGCATGTTAGAATTAAGTGGCGAATCTGATGGTCAACAAGAGCCAATTGAAATAAAGCTACCTGGCTATTTAGAATTGAAGAATAAAGTTACTTTACGTGGACCATTTTCACCGTTGGAAATGCAGGTGCTGATTTTCTTCCGAATAAATTTTTTTACAACATGCAAGAAATTTTACATTCGTGGGTTTTTATTTACAGATCTTTAGTGTTTTAAAAAATGGCGAAGGAAAAAAGGTATCTATTGAAGCCTCTTCTGTAAATTCCGTTCTTTTAGATACCGATCCGCAAGATCCACATGAAAGGTATAAACAAATATCTAAAATAAATTTCTCTAGATAGTTCATTGTGTTTATTGTAATAAAAAAAAATTATAATGTGTCATGTTCTTTACAAAAGTTGATTTGCTTAATTTGCTTATATAAATTACATAATACTACAGTATAGAAATGTTTTACAATTTTAATTTATAATGTATATATGTAAATGTAAATGTATAATGTAAATCACAAGCGCAGGATATATACGTGGAAAATGCCAGGAGATATAGGGAGGTATCAGATAGATTACATACTGGTTAAAGAGAGGTTTAGGAACCAGATTAAGAATTGTAAGAGTTACCCTGGAGCAGATATTGATAGTGACCATAATTTAGTAGTCCTGGACTCAGAGGTCAAATTCAAGAAATTACAGAAGTCTAAACAGGTCAGAGTAGATGTCGATAGGTTAAAATTAGCTGATGTATGTGAAAAGTACAAGCAGAAAGTAGAAATCATGGCTAATGGAATATCTAGGAACGACATAGATTGCGAATGGAGGGAAATCAGAAATGGGTTAACTACAGCAGCAAATGAAGTATTAGGCACAAAGAAAAGGGCAGGTAGGAGGGAATGGATCACGGAAGAAATAGTTAAAATGATAGAAGCAAGAAGGAAAATTAAAATTGGAAACACAGAAGCAGGACAGAAAAAATATAAGGAACTAAGGAACTTAATTAATAGGAAATGCAAGCTAGCGAAAGAAGAGTGGATAAAAGGAAATTGTGAGGATATGAGAAGAGGTAAAGTAGATTTGGGCTACAGGAAAATTAAGTCACATTTTTCTAAAGTAAAACCAAAGGGTAACATTATATGTGATAAGCAGGGTAAGGAACTCACAGAAAATAAGGAAAAAGCTAGAAGATGGAAGCAGTATCTTGAAGATTTATATAAAGGTAGGCAGGACATGGAGAAGCTAGAAAATGTAGAACAGATAGATGAGGATGACTTAGGTCCTAGCATACTTAGGTCAGAGTTTCATAGAGCATTAAATGATTTACGGAATAACAAAGCAGCGGGGATTGATATGATACCAGCCGAATTAATAAAACACGCAGGGGAAAAAATGCAGGAGCGATTATACAGGTTAGTTTGTAAAATATATGAGAAGGGAGAAGTACCACAGGATTTTCAGCGTAGTAGAATAGTAACAATGCCGAAGAAAATAGGAGCTAATTTGTGTGAGAACTATAGGACCATTAGCCTACTATCACATGCATCGAAGATATTGTTAAAGATTATTTATAGGAGATTAGAAAATAAAGTAGAGGAAAGGCTAGGAGAAGATCAGTTTGGTTTTAGGAAAAACAGAGGGACGAGAGAGGCGATTCTAGCACTAAGAACGGTAGTAGAAAAAAGAAAGAGGGTAGGAAAGGTAACTTGCATAGCTTTTGTAGACTTAGAAAAGGCATTTGACAATGTAGATTGGGACATAATGTTTAGAATTTTAAAAGAAACGGGTATAGATTATAAGGATAGGAGAATAATTTTTAATTTATATAAACACCAAACTGCCTTAGTTAGAATTGAGGGGGAAGAAGAGGTAGCAAAAATAGGGAAGGGAGTTCGGCAGGGATGTACACTTTCACCGTTATTATTTAATCTATATATAGAAGATGCAATAAACAAAGTAAAAGAAGAGTATAGTGTAGGTGTGAATGTACAGGGAGAGAAAATATATATGCTGAGATTCGCCGACGATATAGCTATATTGGAAGAAAGCGAAAAGAATTTAGAAAGGGTATTGAATGGTATGCAGGCAGTATTGACTAGGGATTTTAACATGAAAATAAATATAGGTAAAACTAAAGTGATGAGGTGTGACAAAAAGGAATGCAGTAGAAAAATGAGGATCACAATAGGAGATAATAGAATCGAAGAAGTGTCAGATTTTTGTTATTTAGGCAGTAGAATCACAAAAGATAATCGAAGCAAGGTAGATATAAAGTGTAGGATAGCACAGGGTAGGAAGGCATTCGTAGAAAAAGAACAGATTTTAAGATCAAATATTGACTTGGGTATTAGAAAAAGATTACTGAAGGTATATGTTTGGAGTGTAGCACTGTACGGGTGTGAGGCGTGGACTATAGGAAAGGAAGAGAAGCGTAGATTAGAAGCACTTGAAATGTGGTGTTATAGGAGGATGATGAGGATTGGTTGGGAAGATAAAGTAACAAATGAAGCTGTACTAGAGTTAGTAGGGGAGAAGAGAAGTATTTGGAGAGTGTTACAGCGTAGGAGAGACAGATTAGTAGGGCATATTCTTAGGCATGGGGGGATTATGCAATTGATCATAGAAGGTAGAGTGGAGGGAAAGAGAGGGGTAGGTAGGCCTAGATTGGAGTATGTGAGTCAGATAGTTGAAGACGTTGAGATGAATAGCTATAGGGAGATGAAGGGATTAGCTCAGGATAGATCGGCATGGCGTGCTGTTTCCAACCAATCTTTAGGATTGCGGACTCTTTAACTAATGTATATAAGATATTATTTATAAGATATATAAACAACTTTATTTGATTTTGCAATTTCTGAAGATACTTTTTTCTTAAATAATATTGATCTTTAGACTGGTAGTAGCTGCGTATGTGGGCCTGCAGGCCAACGGCCACGGATTGAACTTGCGTCACACAACTATCATGCCAAATATTCACGGTTTTCCCGCTTTAATGGCGCTACTGTTTTGTCGATCGATGGAACCGAAGCCGACCGAACTGGGCACGCATTATGCCGAGATCTTGTGCGGTCTCGGCAAGACGACTCTGCACAAGTCCGGCATGCATGCCATGGCGGATCGCTCGATGTATGCCGCCCATGATCTCCAACTCACTTTGGACACTGAGCTCACTGTTGAAGACATCGTTAGTGTGAGTTTAGTGTATTAATGCAATCCTCCAATAAAAAAAAGATTGTTTTTATATAGCAAAATAATTGATTATCTAATTTGGATTTTATCAAAAATCTTATATATATGTGTGTGTGTGAATTTAAAGTACAGACAACCCCCGTATAATACGGTTCGAGAATTTTGGTTTTAAACAATAGCGTTAGCTTTACGAAAAAAGAGAAATATTTCTAATCTTTTTTAAGATGTACACAAATACATACATATTTCAATTCAAAAAAGTAATTTTTATTTTATTTTTAATGCTAGAAAATCCAAATACGCGTGTGTTAATGCGAGAAAAAAATGTATACATTTTTTCTTTTCGAAGTTCATCTTAAAATGTCAATTGGGTAATCCCCCTGTAAAAAATGCATTCCTATAACAAGTGTTTACGGACATCCCGGTATACACAAAGGGACGTGATGAAAGCTATTAAGAGCTATTAATCATCTCATTCGATATTTTTCATTTGAGGATATATGTCGTGGCAGATGTTTCTACAGAACTAGAATTTATTACAATTTTTTTTTGTGTGAATTATTAAAAATACTTCCAACGTTTCAGTTTTTAGTACTAGTTCTATGTTTCGTATAACACGAATTCACACAACACAGCATTTTTTAGGAACATAACGACATTGTTATACGGAGGGTTACCTGTATATTAAGTTGTTAATTTTATTACATTTTTGTTTATTGCTTCAGATAAATCACTTGCGCTATTGGATGAATCAATCAATAGAAGCAATGCGAGCGAAATATAATAAGCAAAACACTAAAAATTCGATTGAAGCTTGCCAGATCAGAATTAAAACGCACATGATGGAGTAAGAGAACACCAACCAAATCATTACTAAACTGCCGGCTGTTTTTTTTTTGTGCTTTTTAAATTTCATTTCTATTTTTCTTTACAAGGGTATTAAAGGGCAAAAATAAGCGCAGGCCCTTAAAAAGGCAGCACGTAAAAAACTCGGATAAATGGGGCAAGTTTGCATATAACGGCCATCCATTGAAGGCGATAGATCATTGCACGTTCCCGAATGATATTTGGCCATTGCACTGTGCCATTGAATTAGAAGAGGGGAATAAACGTTATGCTGAAGTGCAGGAGGAAAAGGAAGAAATATTAGACTTAGTGCAAAGGTAAAATATTGGCTTTAATAATTTATAATATTGCAAAATATTTTTTTAAAGCATTGTTAAGTTAGATGCGCACTTCGAAAATTAAACTTTGATTTTCATTTTGATTAATAATTATTTTATATTTTTTTTGTTAGTATATCTATGTGGTATTAGTATGTACAATTTTCTTTGTGTTTGCAGGCTGAAACCGATGGTAGAATACACATGCAAGTTTTGTAAAATTACTATTGTAAGCGTTGAAGAACTACGTATTCATATTGCCTCCGCCGAGCACAAATATAAAATAGATATTTTCTTATTATCCTAGGCTTGTCCTAGGATTATTATCCAAAGTTTTTAGTACAATTCTACTAATCAATTCAGTTTAGTTTCGTTATTTTTTATTGAATCTAGTTGAATCAACTTAATTATATTAAAATTATATTTTCCCTTGAATAATAATGTTTGTTGTATCCACTACATTGACTTTTTACGATACGTTTTTTTATGAAGAATACGATTTTATAAATTAATTACACTATCATGTTGGTTTTTAATGTTCGTACAATGAATAAAAAATAATTTCTATTTTGCATAAATAACATGTGTCAATCACGTTGTTTTTAAGGTCTTTTCTACATTTTCTTCGGCGTTTTCCCTCGCATTATTATTTAATGAAAAATAATTCAAAACATTTATGGTGTAATTCCTATCAAGCATAGCTTGTGCTTGAGTAGACAACTTATCTAACACCTATCCTTCAATGCGCAGATTGACAAGTTCATTACTGCTCCATAGGCCGTATTATTATTTTGAAGAATTTTATTATCAACAAACCAATTTCATTGTAAAGAAACGTACCGTTTGTAATAAAATTACAAAATCCAATCGAATTGTCGTACTTCATCGGCGCCAATGAACAACGTGTGCGTATAAAACGACCGCAATAATTACGGAATGCACAACACTAATTGCGCCTCTCTTCTATCGTTTATATTTTAGAATTCCGATCATCTAATGACCTAAATCGGTGAGAATGAGCAGCGCACATCAGTACCTGCAATCCCAAAGCTCCGGCGGAGGAAATCATCCCTTCCGCCTGGTGGATATCGAACATTTGTACCAACTATCTGGGAGCTTATCGTTGCTGTATTTAAACGACGAGTATTCGGATATTACGTTGGTCGTCGAGGGTCAACGTTTACCCGCACATAAGGTAGGCTGTATGCGGATTATTTTAACTCATTTCATCGCGATCGTAAATGGTGTTTAGGTGATTCTAGCTGTGCGGAGTGAATATTTCAGAGCGCTATTCTATGGGGGCATGAAAGAATCTAAACAGGTAATCATATTTCGCACACTAGAATATTTGGTACGATTCTGGCTGAGAATGGCCGGATGGGGAACGGAAAGTAAATATAGGCAACTAAAACTACACGATAAAAACCTAGGGCTGCCCTAAAAAATTCGCAATTAATTTAAACATTCTAGCTACATGATTGATAAAATATTAAATTAAATAAATTTAAAAAAATATCCCTATGTTGAAGTAAGTTTTAATAGTGGGTATTAAAGACCTGAACTAGGATTCTTCTTGCATCGAAAATCTGCCAACTTTAATACCCCTTGTGAGTAGGCTACTTTGTAAACACATCTGTATGGCAGGGAACATGCACTAAATCATTATCCCTATTCAGCTATTCTCAGCCAGAATCGTACCGAATAAAATATATATATATATATATAGTTAATGAACATTTTCTTACATTTCTTATAGTCTTAAGGATAAATATCTAACTGTTGCTAAACAAGCACGCCTGGTATAAAATTTTGTTTTGATCAATTATGCTAATATAATATTCTCTGTATTTGTTGGCTGTCGATATGACAACATTGCAGTAATTTTGATCACACCCTCAAATGACAAAAATGCAGTGGCGAGCATCTCTTCACGAGCATAAGGTTTCGGGGTGTTGAAGCGGCCAGTATATTTTCATTTTTTTTTAAATTGTGTATTAATATCATTGGTCTTATGCATAAACTAGTCTTAATTTGTAATGCGCATTAGGGCCCGCCACTTAAAAAAAAATAGCCTATATCAAGCAATCAGTACCTGCTTTAAGTAATTTTATAACAAATTTTGTATTACTAGATTTTTCCCTTAACTAAGAAGTTCTTGTCAAAATCAAAATATAGATTGAATGAAATGCATTTTTATTTTTTTTGTAAATTATTTAAAAGTTTTTGTATATGCCTGTCTTTATATCGTAGAACGAAGTGGTTTTGAATGACGCTCCCATTGCATCATTCAAAGCCCTATTAAAGTACGTGTATTCCGGTCACATGTCCTTGTCGTCGATGAGCGAAGAGGTGATTTTGGATACCCTCGGTTTGGCCCATTTGTACGGTTTTGAGGAACTCGAAACGCCCATATCGAAAACACTCCGTCAGTTATTATCGCTGAAGAACGTATGCGCTATTTTAGATACTGCGCGATTGTACGGTTTGGATCAATTGGCGAAAGTTTGCCATTTGTTCCTCGATCAAAATGCGATTGATATATTGAAGCACGAAACCTTTCCTCAGCTATCTTACGTACGTGGTCATATAATTTATTAATATTATTTCGCCTTTAATTTACAGAAGAAATAAAACTAGATTTTACCCTGTGTTTACATGCTCAATTTTTTTTAATATTTATTTTTTTAATTGCTAGTGTTCTATTATTAAACTTAGATTATTATTATTATTTCAATAAATGTTATTATTATGTACATTATATACATATTATAGTGTAATAATAATTTGTTTGTAAATTGGGTGAAACCGTTAACAAATAAATAAATTCATCGCTACCATTTCTTAAGACACAAGTACACTTAAACCTATTTTATAGTCTTTTTTATTATTAAAAATAATCTACTATTCTTCCAGTTTTTTTTTTAACTTTAAAATTTTTCTGTATATTTCAGGCTTCACTTATCGACCTTCTCCAACGCGATTCATTTTACGCCCCCGAAGTGGAGGTATTTCGGGGCGTGTGTCGCTGGTATCAAAACCCCAGCAATGAAGACATTGACGGCCTGGTAATGGCCTGCATTCGCCTTCCGCTCATGCGCATTGCCGACTTATTGTCTGTCGTTCGGCCTACGGGCATCGTTAAAGCCGACACTCTACTCGACGCGATCGCTGAGCGGAAAAACGCAAACATTAGCACGCTAAGACACAGAGGACACCTCGGTAAGTGAAATTGAACAAAGGATTTATGACGGAAATTTCGCCTAGCGATATATATATATATATATATATATATCAGGTGGCTTCTCAAGCCAGAAGATAATTCTCTCAGAAAGATAATTAATTAATTTGCATATCAGGTATACAACAGTTAGGGTACATTTCAATTCTAACCCTTTAAAGTATACCACATAAAAATCGGAAATTATAATATACAACATTTAACGTAAATGTTTAGATATCTGTGAAATATTATATCATATGCTACGTGTATAGTAGCAATATCAAGATTAATATTATTTAATATGAAGGCATTTTATAAATTATAAATTCGACATTAAAAAAGAAACATATAAATATAACAAACTTTTGAACACTTCACTTTTCAAATTCTCGAAATTTCGTTAACATTTTTTTTAAATGAACTTAATGATTGGTGCAAAATGTCTACAGACGCACAAGTTTTTGATACAGAATTATATAAATTACAAATACGAATGTATTCCTGACTATGATGTTTTCTTTATAATTGTTTCATGTTTGGGTGTTTTTTTTTTTTTAATTATCACTACGGTGTTAAATTATAATATAGAATATCACGCAAATACCGTAACAAGCATTAAGTAGCTAGATGTACATTTCAAGCGCTTAATTAATGAATTTTATTATTATTATTATCTTAATTACTGAAGATGGGCGCATAGCGCTTGAAATGTACATCTAGCTACTTAATGCTTGTTACGGTATTTGGGTGATATTCTATATTATAATGTTTGGGTGTTTTAAAAGAATTTTAAACGATATAAAAATTAATTTAGGCCTAGTTAGTTAGTTAAAGAGTCCGCAATCCTAAAGATTGGTTGGAAACAGCACGCCATGCCGATCTATCCTGAGCTAATCCCTTCATCTCCCTATAGCTATTCATCTCAACGTCTTCAACTATCTGACTCACATACTCCAATCTAGGCCTACCTACCCCTCTCTTTCCCTCCACTCTACCTTCTATGATCAATTGCATAATCCCCCCATGCCTAAGAATATGCCCTACTAATCTGTCTCTCCTACGCTGTAACACTCTCCAGATACTTCTCTTCTCCCCTACTAACTCTAGTACAGCTTCATTTGTTACTTTATCTTCCCAACCAATCCTCATCATCCTCCTATAACACCACATTTCGAATGCTTGTAATCTACGCTTCTCTTCCTTTCCTATAGTCCACGCCTCATACCCGTACAGTGCTACACTCCAAACATATACCTTCAGTAATCTTTTTCTAATACCCAAGTCAATATTTGATCTTAAAATCTGTTCCTTTTCTACGAATGCCTTCCTACCCTGTGCTATCCTACACTTTATATCTACCTTGCTTCGATTATCTTTTGTGATTCTACTGCCTAAATAACAAAAATCTGACACTTCTTCGATTCTATTATCTCCTATTGTGATCCTCATTTTTCTACTGCATTCCTTTTTGTCACACCTCATCACTTTAGTTTTACCTATATTTATTTTCATGTTAAAATCCCTAGTCAATACTGCCTGCATACCATTCAATACCCTTTCTAAATTCTTTTCGCTTTCTTCCAATATAGCTATATTTAGGCCTATATTGTTAAAAACTGTATAGTGTAGAAATATCAATTCGATTAATTTAATTAAAATTAGTGATGGAGGAGAATGTGGCGACGGCGCAAATGGGCGCTCTGGTAATTTCGGGTGAATTGCCGGAGTTTCTATTGAATGGTGATTATTTGAATTACGACATGGAGCGTGGGTATACGAGGCACGGAATTGGTGGCACTGGCGATCATTGTATAATCGTCAAATTGGGCGTTGCGTGTATAATCAACCAAATACGGCTGTTGTTGTGGGATAGAGACTTGAGGTTGTAATTTGTAGACAATTTTTTAATTCGGCATAGTAATATAGGGTGGTTTTGTAGGTCCTATTCGTATTATATTGAAGTGTCCATCGATCAAACGGATTGGGTTCGTGTGATTGATTATTCGAAGCATTCCTGTCGGTCCTGGCAAACGTTGTTCTTTCGTAGTAAAGTAGTGCAATATATTAAAGTTGTTGGTACTCACAATACAGTAAATAAGGTATATAATCGGGTATAAATGATTTTTACGTATTTATATAAATAGTAATAAATAAAACAAGAAATTTGTTGATGTAAGAACTTATTTAATATCAAGTTGAAGCGAATTAAACACAAAAAACTTTGGTAATTGTTCAATTAACAAAGAAAATTTGTACAATTTGGTTTTTTTTTTTAGTGAACTCAATTTAAATTTTACTTATAGAATCTATATATTTTAATATATTGTTCCGTGGCTTTTTAGGTATTTCATTTGGTATGTTTAGAAGCTTCTTTTAAACAGAAAGTACCCAAATTAGCCGGTGATATAATCGTACCTGAGCACAACGTTGCGACGCTGGATAAAAGCGCTACAGTCATCGAAGGCGTCAGGTACAATTTAAACCAACAAAATAAATCTTTCTGAAGATATATTTGTAACAAATAAAATACCCGATGATGACTAAAATCGATTGAGCGCTTTTTTCACTAAAACATTAAAAACTCAAATTAACAAAAGAATTTGTTCAAACCTTTATAAAATTTTAAGACCCATACCAATGCTTCCAAAATTGCACATTTTAAAAATTCGAATAGGAAAATAAAAAAACAACTTTGCTTTTATTATCAAGTAGATACTTTTACTATCTTTACTTGATAGTAAAAGCCAAGTTTGTTTTTATTTCCCTATTCTAAAATGGAAAATTTAAAAAGTTACTGCTCAATCAATCATTTATATAAAAATTCGTCAATGTACACTTCAGTCGTAGCCGTAACGCGCTGCTCAACGGCGACACGAAAGAGTACGACTGGGACTCGGGTTACACGTGCCATCAGCTGGGCAGCGGTGCGATCTTGATCCAGCTGGGCCAGCCGTACACGCTGAGCAGTCTGCGCTTGCTACTGTGGGACTGCGACGATCGCGCGTACAGCTACTATATCGAAACGTCGCCGAACATGTGGGACTGGGAGCTACTAGTCGACCGAACTAGAGAGAACTGCCGCAGCTGGCAGGTGGTGCGTTTCGCGCCCAGGCCGATCAATTGCGTCCGCATCGTCGGCACGAATAATACGGCGAACGAGGTGTTCCATTGCGTGCATTTCGAGTGCCCGTCCGCTGATATAGATGATCAGATATCAGTTACGAGTACGTCATCGTCCTCGTCCACTTCGATATCGACAGCTACCACTGGTGGCGCTACGAATGGATCTGCAGATATAGGCGATTCTACGCAAACGACATCCAGTGCGCATGCGCAACCATCCACGTCACAGGCTGGTGACGCCGTGCCACAAACTGGTTTGAGTTTTTCCTAATTATTGATATTTTATAATCGCATTAATATTCTAGCAGTTAGTTAGTTAAATAGTCCTCAATCCTAAGGATTGGTTGGGAACAGCACGCCATTTGTCGATCTATCCTGAGCTAATTTCTTCATCCCTATAGCTATTCATCCGACACGTCCTCCATTATCTGACCCACATCTAGGCCTACCTACCCCTTTCTTTCCCTCTACTTTACCTTCTATAACTATTTTCACAACATCCCCATGTCTAAGAATATGATGGCCTCTCTCCTGCGCTGTAATACTCTCCAAATACTTCTCTTCGCCCCTACTAACTCTAGTACGGCTTCATTTGTTACTTTATCTTCCCACCAATCCTCATTATCCTCCTGTAGCACCACATTTCAAATGCTTCTTTTCTACGGTTCTCCTCCTTTCCTATAGTCCACGCCTCACATCCGTACAATGCTACAGTCCACACATATGCCTTCCGTAATCTTTTTCTAATACCGAAGTCAATAATTGATCTTAGAATCTGCTCCTCTTCTACGAATGGATAGAAAATTTTCTACGAAATTTTATATCTACCTTACTTCGGTTATCCTTTGTGATCCTACTTCTTATATAAGAAAAGTCTAACACTTCTTCTATTCTATCATCTATTCTTATCCTCATTTGTTGCTTGCATTCATTCTTGTCACACTTTGGTTTTGCCTATATTTATTTTCATGTTATAATCCTAATTTAGCAGCAAAGAGAAAGAATAATAATATTTTAGATCCTAACAAGCCTTCAATGGGACTACCCATACACCAACCCTGCCCCACCTACCCCACTGGTTTTGCCTCGATGGCACCGCCGCCAATGTCCTCCCCAACAGCACCGATCGCCTCCACGTCCTCCTCGCCCTCTGTTTCGCTGCCCAGTGCTAGTGGTGACGTGCCATCGGCTGATTGTCAGCTTGGTACGTCCGATGGACACTTAGCGCAGGGTACCGAAACGGCTACAGAGGCGGAGGAGATGCCGTTCACTGACAGAGTGGAGGAAAATATGGAAAATAGTGGTAGGCGGGTGAAGAATGACGATTGAACGCGGTAGTTGAATTAGTTGGTGATATTTAAACGAGCGAAATTTATTTTTAGATGTAATTTGTAATACTGCAAATATAATGGGTATACTGGTGGTGTCTTTTTTTTACTTTAATGATTGTTGGAGAAATTATACGGGATGTTGTTTGTGGTAGAACTTGTTTGAGAATCTCTTTTTATGCGTGATGTACTTATAAATGGATTTTTACGTTACTAAAAATACGAGAGAATTAAAACGATTTTTTATTATGAAATTTGCCAAAAAAGAAAACATAGTACATATATTTATTAAATTAAAATTCAGCGCCAGGTGTATATATATATTCAAATAAATTATTTATTATATTCGACGAAAGATAAAATTCCGACCCAACATTACAGAAAACATTTTGTACACATTTGTTCCGTTGGTGGTTGCTTTAATAAGGAATAGCAGAAATTAGTTCACTTTTTATAATGTGATTTTATTAGTTAATTATAAAGACACTGTATTATAATAAATCTTTTCAAGATCACCTTCTTGGTATTAATAATGTCAATATGTTGATTGTTGCATTTTTATGCAGAATTTAACATAGATGTTAATAATTAATCGTAATAACATGACGAATTAATAAAAAAAATATTCCATAATAATTGTATTATAAAATTGTTATATCTACTGCTTTTTTGGTGTAGAATAACGCCAATAATGTAGCAAGTCTGCAAAAGTATATTTATATTAAAAGTGGAATACATTTTATTTTACTAATGTTTTTTAATCGGAACTTTTCCTCGCAATAGAAGTATATATTTTTAATTATATAAATGAAATGTGAGTATCAAAAATAAGATTTAAATTTATTATGTATATTGTGATCTTAAGAGTTTATTTGCAAATACAATATAATTTAGTGTCAAAGAATTCAGTTTATTTGATTTTGTTCGCAAATGCAAATTAATATAGGTGGTATGTTAGTAGAGGTATTTTTAGATATCCACCGATTTGCATATTCAACAAATGGATATTATAAGCATCTAGAACACTATTGGGTGAGTCACGATACAAGTTAAATGAACGATTAATTTCTCCATCTGATCATTAGATGTTGATCATCTTAGATAATTACATGCCGGGTAGTGTAAATTTATCTCCGGGAAATACATTGTAAAAGAAAAATATCGCGATATGCTCCGCGGCTATTTTGCGAAATTGTAATTTTTTTTATTGAATTAAATTATTGCTAATATGTATTTTTGTTATAGCAGTGCGGACAGTGGCGGCTCGTGCCATTTCAATCTGGGGGGGGGGCATTTCTTAAAAAATAACATAATAATGAGAAATCTTACCTAAAATGGATGCGAAATGATTAAATTCAATCATTTCTTAAAAGTGAATTCCACTCTTCTAGCTTTCATTGATATAAACTTTTCCAAAACTTTTTCGTTAAAATTGTAAATATCTCGCACCACATTTTTTATTAATACACATCATCGCCAACGCGTTTAAACGATCATTACCCATAGCATTTCGCGAAAGTCTTGATTCTTTTAAGTGTTGAAAAACAACGCTCTGATTCAGCAGTGGTCATCGGGGTTGTTAAAATAATTTTAAGTATTTTTATAGTTTCCGGGAAAGTTTCAATGAGATTATTTTGTAGCAATAATTATTTGATAAAAATCCGGACGCTAGTAAATGACTTCTAATTCTGTTTTTAATCTGGTTTTATTCAAAAAGTGATATACATGACACACGGTTTCCAAAAGGTCCATTGGAAAATGTTGGCATCGATTTCGTGTTAAATAACACAGCGGCTTGTAGATGGCCACGATATAAGAATCTGTCCTTCATCTGTGTTATAATTTTTTTTGTAAATGTCTTGTAAAATGCCGCGTAAATGTCCGGTTTTGAGCACTCTGCACAAGTTTGCGATCAATTTAAATCAGGCAATGGCCTACCTAATTCTTTAATTTTTACTTTGTCCACAAGGTAGCAAAAATAGGGAAGGGAGTTCGGCAGGGATGTACACTTTCACCGTTATTATTTAATCTATATATAGAAGATGCAATAAACAAAGTAAAAGAAGAGTATAGTGTAGGTGTGAATGTACAGGGAGAGAAAATATATATGCTGAGATTCGCCGACGATATAGCTATATTGGAAGAAAGCGAAAAGAATTTAGAAAGGGTATTAAATGGTATGCAGGCAGTATTGACTAGGGATTTTAACATGAAAATAAATATAGGTAAAACTAAAGTGATGAGGTGTGACAAAAAGGAATGCAGTAGAAAAATGAGGATCACAATAGGAGATAATAGAATCGAAGAAGTGTCAGATTTTTGTTATTTAGGCAGTAGAATCACAAAAGATAATCGAAGCAAGGTAGATATAAAGTGTAGGATAGCACAGGGTAGGAAGGCATTCGTAGAAAAGGAACAGATTTTAAGATCAAATATTGACTTGGGTATTAGTAAAAGATTACTGAAGGTATATGTTTGGAGTGTAGCACTGTATGGGTATGAGGCGTGGACTATAGGAAAGGAAGAGAAGCGTAGATTACAAGCATTCGAAATGTGGTGTTATAGGAGGATGATGAGGATTGGTTGGGAAGATAAAGTAACAAATGAAGCTGTACTAGAGTTAGTAGGGGAGAAGAGAAGTATTTGCAGAGTGTTACAGCGTAGGAGAGACAGATTAGTAGGGCATATTCTTAGGCATGGGGGGATTATGCAATTGATCATAGAAGGTAGAGTGGAGGGAAAGAGAGGGGTAGGTAGGCCTAGATTGGAGTATGTGAGTCAGATAGTTGAAGACGTTGAGATGAATAGCTATAGGGAGATGAAGGGATTAGCTCAGGATAGATCGGCATGGCGTGCTGTTTCCAACCAATCTTTAGGATTGCGGACTCTTTAACTAACCACAAGAGAAAGTCTTCAAAACTCTATTTTCAATAAAGAACTAACACTATTCATTTTTATTAAATTATTTCTATTAAATACATTCTTGGAGAAACACGTGGCAAAATCGTACATACGTAACTCACAGAACAATGCAACTATATCAATTTTACTGTATACTAGGCTTCTCTGTTAGGACGCTAAAGAATCGTAGCCCAAAATAGTATAAGCAACGATATATATTCTTGCTGTAAAAGCAGCGTGACGTCACGTTGCTATGACTCCAAAGCCGCTGGAATTTATGTACATGAGTCGTTATATCGTACAAGCGAACCGAAGAAATTGACAAGACATACTGCATACGGTCGCTCTCACCTATTGCTTGCAATAGAGTGAGATGAGTGCATATGTATTTAACCTGTACTGCAGGGGTTCCCAACTAAATTTTTCCAAGGACCCCTTCATCAAGGTACTACAATGACGAGGACCCCCACTATTTCCTAAAGACCTAAAGTCCTAAACAAACCTAAAGTTACCTGAAAAGAGCCAAAATATGTGAAAAAATAAATCAAACTAATGCTATACAACTTGGGATTTATTTGTGAAAATACAGAGTACCTACAAGTACATTATTACTTTTAATTTTCACTCCTCAATTAATGAGATACATTGAATTTAACCTTAGGGTCCATTATTTCTGTAATGTTAGGTTCCAAACTTGAAACTTTCACTCTGAAATCCGACCGCATGTCAAGCCGATTCCTATATTTGTTTTTCATGAAGCACATGGAAGAAAATGCTTGCTCACACCGATAGGTTGTTGCAAACGGAAGGATTTTTTTCATGGCCTTCTCTCCAAGTTCTTTGTAATCCTTGCGTGCTGTTGCCCAGAAGTCTGCTATTTTCTCGCCATTAAAAATGTCTTTCATTGTACCACAACTCGACAAATCCACAAGCTTATCTTGTTCTTCTTCTGTGAGGCCTTGGATTTGTTCAATTGCTTGACAGCTGAAAGGATTTCGAATCCAACCATCGTCAGGGTCAGGTTCAGGGAAGTATAACCTAAAAGTCGTGGCTAGGCTGCGTAGGTGCTCGGCTGCGTTGATCTTTATCGGGTCAGGTAAACTCTCCTCTGCAGACTCCAAGAACTTTTTCAAATTAGGAAAGTTAGTGAACGACTCGTTTTCAATCCTTGCCGCCCAGAGCTGGCACTTCTTTACCATCGCACTGATCTTATCTTCAACTTTGAACATGTCTACATTTTTCCCTTGCAAACTTAAGTTCAATATATTCAAGTGTTCAAACACGTCAGCTAAGTAGGCAGTTGAGCAAAGCCAAGAAAAGTCAGTGAGAACATCTGCGTACTTGGTGTGAAGAAGAAAAACACGAACTTCATCTGTAAGTTCAACAAATCTTGTCAATATCCTCCCTCGAGAGAGCCACCTTACTTCCGTATGCATAAGAAGCTGTTCATGCTCACTGCCAATCTCTTTGCACAACAAAGAAAATAATCTGGATTGCAGAGGTCGAGTTTTAATGTAGTTAACGATTTCAACTACTTCGTTAAGTATCTTCTGCAAAGGTTCAGGCAATGTTTTGGCTACCAAGGCTTCACGATGAATACAACAGTGTGTCCATTTCACCTCAGGGGCTACTGCTTTGACACGAGCTTGAAGTCCTGTTTTGTGGCCAGCCATTGATTTTGCTCCATCCGTAGACAAGCCCACACATTTTGTCCAGGTGACGTCATGTTTATTGAAAAAATCATTCAATGCAGTAAAAATATCTTCTGCTGTTGTGTGAAGTAGTTCGCATGAAAAAAGAAAATCTTCGAATATCTGGTCCTCCCACAAAAATCGAACAAAAACCAACATTATTGCTTTTTTTGATATGTCGGTGCTTTCGTCCAATTGAAGAGCAAACATGTCGCTCATGCTAAGTCTGACCAGCAATGTATCTTCAATGTTATTGGCCATGTCTGAAATTCGTCTTTGGACAGTGTTGTTAGAGAGCGGAACAGTACTTATTATCTTAGCAGCCGCATCACCCAACATTCTCTTGCATAGAATTATTGCTGATGGTAGTATAAGTTCTTCAGCAATTGTATGGTTTTTTCCACATTTAGCGACAAGCTGAGATACCTCATAAGATGCAAGGGTTGAATTTTCATTTACATTTGCACCATAGTGTTTAGTAATGTTTTTACGAGATCTTTTAAGCTCTCCTAGTTTGTTTTTAAAAAAATCTAATGACTTACTCTTGTACTCGGGATGTTTTGTCTCAAAATGCCGACGGAGTTTTGCTGGCTTCATACACTCATTCGCAAGGCTTTCGTAGCAAATTACACATTGAGGTTTAGGCTGCTGCTCAGGGCCAGTGAACGTGAAACCCATTTCCAAGTAATCAGAGTTGTATTTTCTAATTTTTGCAGTAGGTTTAACACTGATCTTGGTCGAATTAGGTTCAAGAGACGCCGACGAGTTGGGTTCAAGAGACACTGACAAGTTCGGTTCGAGAGTCACTGACTTATTAACTTTAACGTCGAATGCATTTTCTCCCTCTTCGTCTGTAGGCCTAGGCCGTTTTAACGATCCAGATTTTAACCAACGGTCCATAACGTACGCGTAATGTAACTTTCCGTGAAAAACAAAGCTTTTCAATCACTAAAATGTTACACAAAATCACACAAACACGGTCAGGGACTGCACTAGTAATAAACTTACTAACTGACTAACGACTAACCGACTAACGCTAACGCACTAACGGTATTAGTATAGTTACTATACTATAGTATGTTGGCTGTGGAATGTGGAATTCGACAGCGACGCATTCTAACGGCATAAAGCCAAACTAGGGTCTCATCTAGTTCCAGTGCTCGCGCTCAAGTGTGCTAGCGTTAGTTGTCAAAAGAAGCCAGACGCACTCGCTTTGTCGTTTCCTTATATATATCCCTCAGCCAGCGGACCCCTCAGCCATACCTCACGGACCCCCAGGGGTCCGCGGACCACCAGTTGGGAACCCCTGCTGTACTGTGTGGCTGGGTGGCGCTGGAATGTGTACAACATATTAACGATATAGCTATATTGCGAAGTATATGCAGTATAGCTATACTGCATACTGTCGCTCTAAATCTAGCGCTTCCAACGAGATAGGGCATATGCATTTGACTGGTACTTGCTAGTTGCCATATCGTGTTGAGTCATGAGTGTTATGTATGTTCGCGGCGCAAGCTTTATCTTTTATGAAAAATAATGCCGAGATAAAATATCGCAATACAATTATATATCTACGGTGATGCGCTCAATGTTCAGAAGGGGCGCGCGGCCCTGCGGCCTGCATAAGGAACCGCCACTGAGTGCGCATCAAACTGTACCTCAAATAATTGGGTAAATTATTAAGTGAGTATTAAAATATTCTTCGTGTTTATTCTTGTGTAAAAGTAACATTTTTGCGCAATATTGGGAAACTTATTTTAAGTTCCTCAATGATAGCAAAATCGGTTCCCCGAGAATGGAAACAGTTTTAGAACTGCTGTTTCGTCTCACTTTTTTATTAAATAATGATGTAATTAGATTATAAATTTTGCCATTACATTGTGATATTCCATATTAGGGAAGAGAAATTTAAAATACAATAAAATAAAACAGTAAGTTTTAACGTTTAATTTCAACTAAACATTTATTGACTAATTAAACCAAATCTCCTCCCATTGTTCGATATTATCTGTAGGGAGATTGTTTATATATAAATAACCTTTCTGTAATTCGTTGTTCATTTCATAATAACGCTTAATAAGCGAAATTATACTCTAATAAATCCTCGTTTTTAACCTTGATATAAAACATTGTATTTTTTATTTCTCTTCCCTAATAATGTAATTGCTTATAGTCGTTTGCATAATTCACGAAAATATTATATTTTATTAATACGTACACTCGAGTTTTAGTATTTTAAGAATTTATTAAAATAGGTAATTTAATTTCTATTAATTTTTGAATACAAAATATCATTTTTTTTTTCTATCTAAATTTAATTACGTATACACTATTTGTTTTTTTAAATTTATTGAAATCATCATTGAACATATCTATTTAATTTATTATTACATTTAATTATCTGGCTATTTGTATCTCAAAATACAATCCCACGTAAAGACTTTCTAATAATTTAACGGAAATACAAAAAACATTTATTAGTAAAGTATACAACCATTATACAATAATATTGCTATTTGTTGACATTGACAACATAAATATCAGCAACATTGACAGCAATTGTGACATGTATGACACAACAACAGCGGTATCATTGCAGCCAACATATCATATGTTGAGGAATATCCTCAAAAATAATGATTATGTTATGCTACCTATTATTAAAACTTTATGCCATGGAATTCCTTCCATTGAATGTTGTTGTATATGTAAGAAGAAGAGGCCTAGGGTGACTCCATTGAGGAAGAGAGACAACACGCGTCGATTCCATGTATATGTGTGCTGTTATTTGTGGAACCGGTTCTGAAAGTTTTCCAACACGCTGTTAGTTGAAATAAAAAAACGATGGATATAGGCATATCTATATACATGCTGGTTGTTCTCTTTTGTTGCTGCTGCCGTTTAAAATTGGCGTCATGCAAGTGATCTTACGTCCGGTCACGTTGTATATACGTTTTACGTGCATAAGACAAAGAGCGTGTCCTCCAATTAATATCCGCCAGACCGATAGAGATAGAAAGGGCGATTCCAATTCCAACAATATAATGTTTGTCTGCGTAGATAATTCTCCGTGCGCGCAGTTGCCACATTTAATTTAAAAAAAAAGTTATGAATACTACTAGTTTGTTTTATTTTAGTGGATTTTTTTTTTTAACCTATTGAAATGTTTTTTAGAAAATTGTTTTATTTTTAAAATGTGAAAAATTGTCATTTAATAGCTAGATATACATTTCGAAGGCATCGTCAGTAGTACAAGATAAAAGAAATAGTCTTGCGCTAATTTTCTACGAAATCCTAAAGATTTGGTTGATATAAATAAAAAAACTTGGTAATTATTGTGAAATATCTTCTTCTATATGTCTTAGATTGAAAAACTTCCGTCACGTTGACTTTTTATTCAATTGTATAGCAATCACGATTAATGACAAAAGTATTTTAGTTATTTCTTATCCTGTGTTACTGAAGCTGGGGTATAGTCTTCGAAATGCGCATCTAGCTATTAAATGTTTCAACTTGCTGTATTTTGGTGATATTTCCATTTATTATTGCAAAATCTTCATCAAGGCTTTAATCCTTCAGTTAACAGCACTAAAATATCATTTATTATATCAATTGCGATGCAATTGGATAAACTTTGAAGATATTTATCATTCATGGCATCATTCGTTTTTCATTCGTGACATCATTCGATATTTAACTAATGATATCACGAATAATAAATATCTTCACAGTTTATCCAATTGCATCGCAATCGATTATAATAATTAATTTATCTTGCAGTACTGTGAATTTTTCATTCTTGACATCATTCGATATATAACTAATGATGTCTAGTTAAAGAGTCCGCAATCCTAAAGATTGGTTGGAAACAGCACGCCATGCCGATCTATCCTGAGCTAATCCCTTCATCTCCCTATAGCTATTCATCTCAACGTCTTCAACTATCTGACTCACATACTCCAATCTAGGCCTACCTACCCCTCTCTTTCCCTCCACTCTACCTTCTATGATCAATTGCATAATCCCCCCATGCCTAAGAATATGCCCTACTAATCTGTCTCTCCTACGCTGTAACACTCTCCAAATACTTCTCTTCTCCCCTACTAACTCTAGTACAGCTTCATTTGTTACTTTATCTTCCCAACCAATCCTCATCATCCTCCTATAACACCACATTTCGAATGCTTGTAATCTACGCTTCTCTTCCTTTCCTATAGTCCACGCCTCACACCCGTACAGTGCTACACTCCAAACATATACCTTCAGTAATCTTTTTCTAATACCCAAGTCAATATTTGATCTTAAAATCTGTTCTTTTTCTACGAATGCCTTCCTACCCTGTGCTATCCTACACTTTATATCTACCTTGCTTCGATTATCTTTTGTGATTCTACTGCCTAAATAACAAAAATCTGACACTTCTTCGATTCTATTATCTCCTATTGAGATCCTCATTTTTCTACTGCATTCCTTTTTGTCACACCTCATCACTTTAGTTTTACCTATATTTATTTTCATGTTAAAATCCCTAGTCAATACTGCCTGCATACCATTCAATACCCTTTCTAAATTCTTTTCGCTTTCTTCCAATATAGCTATATCGTCGGCGAATCTCAACATATATATTTTCTCTCCCTGTACATTCACACCTACACTATACTCTTCTTTTACTTTGTTTATTGCATCTTCTATATATAGATTAAATAATAACGGTGAGAGTGTACATCCCTGCCGAACTCCCTTCCCTATTTTTGCTACCTCTTCTTCCCCCTCAATTCTAACTAAGGTAGTTTGGTGTTTATATAAATTAAAAATTATTCTCCTATCCTTATAATCTATACCAGTTTCTTTTAAAATTCTAAACATTATGTCCCAATCTACATTATCAAATGCCTTTTCTAAGTCTACAAAAGCTATGCAAGTTACCTTTCCTACCCTCTTTCTTTTTTCTACTACCGTTCTTAGTGCTAGAATCGCCTCTCTCGTCCCTCTGTTTTTCCTAAAACCAAACTGATCTTCTCCTAGCCTTTCCTCTACTTTATTTTCTAATCTCCTATAAATAATCTTTAACAATATCTTCGATGCATGTGATAGTAGGCTAATGGTCCTATAGTTCTCACACAAATTAGCTCCTATTTTCTTCGGCATTGTTACTATTCTACTACGCTGAAAATCCTGTGGTACTTCTCCCTTCTCATATATTTTACAAACTAACCTGTATAATCGCTCCTGCATTTTTTCCCCTGCGTGTTTTATTAATTCGGCTGGTATCATATCAATCCCCGCTGCTTTGTTATTCCGTAAATCATTTAATGCTCTATGAAACTCTGACCTAAGTATGCTAGGACCTAAGTTACGAATAATAAATATCTTCACAGTTTATTCAATTGCATCGCAATCGATTATAATAATTAATTTATCTTGCAGTACTGTTAATTTTTCATTCTTGACATCATTCGATATATAACTAATGATGTCACGAATAAAAAATATCTTCACAGTTTATCCAATTGCATCGCAATCGATTATAATAATTAATTAATCTTGTAGTACTGTTAATTGACAGATTGAAGCCACGATGAAGAATAGATCGAAACGTTGACGAGAATCTAATTCGATTTTTTAAAATATTGGTCCCGTTATCGCGATAAAACGAAAATCTATATTAACTTTGTTCAATTATATAGTAGCGATCCCGGCAAGTGAAAGAGGCACCTTTATTTGTTTTATTATTGTGCTACTGAAGATGGGGACATAGCCTCCGAAATGCGCATCTGCCTAATAAATGCTTTGTGTTACGATATTTGGGTGTTGTTTTATACAACTATATTAACAAATTTTCGACGCAAGTCATATACATTTTGTACATTATTATATATATTTTATATACAAATTATATACATTTTCTATACAGTTATTTTATACAAGTTATTCTATTCTAGTTAAATTATTTATTCTATACAATTAAATAAATCCTCGAAAATACGTTTATGCGCCTATAACGGCGACGTCGCATCGAAGCCGCATGTTGAATGACGCCACCACAACTGAACTGGCCAATGTGGCAGTGTGCGGCGCGAAGGGAGGACATGGGAAGGTCGGTCGGGCTATCCCATGCACGTTGGTACTACCGTACAAGACACAAGAGTGCACGCACCACGATACATCGGAGCAGCCAAGCGGGGACAGAGAGAGTCGACGCGTGTAATATACACACGTTGCGGCGCGGGTGCGAGCGAGAACACCCAACACGCTTACACAATTGGGACGCACCTGCGCGAGCGAGATACCAATACACACGATTCTGACTGCGATTCCGCGTACAAACGCTAGCCAGTCCGCTAGCAGTAGTTCATGTAGTAGTGTTGTTTATTAATTTAATTTCGCGCTGCTGCCGTATGTGTGTGAAATGTGATAGCGTCCAATTCGAAAATACGATGCGTACCACGACAGGGCAAATAGCGCGATGACTCCACATATATATTGCGGTGGCGACAATTCGCCGCTGGAACAGCGCGAATGCGACAGGTGAAGTAATTCGCCAGAAACGGGTGGGGGGGGGGGTGGGGGGCCACATTTCGATCCGATACACGTAACGTGCCGAAAGGAATTCCGCGACCAATTAATTACATTTGCACCAGTGCGTATACCGCCAATGTAACGTAACGTAACACATATCGAACATCGCCAGTTGTTCCGCTATTGTTGGTAATGAATCATGGTGAGTGAGTGACGTATGTAAACAACAATAGCGCGGAGGAGATTGACAGGAAGACTTGTCGCTGGGTGGTGGGAGGGTTTTCGGTCCGGCTTTGCGCCGCGAATTATAATGTAAGTGAACGTCTCGCCTGTAAATATAATCGCTACCTGTACAGAGAATTGTTCGATCTCTGACATTAGGTAATTCATTCGAAATTCGCGCTAATACGGAGTGGAGTCGTTGGAATTGCGACGAAGGCGGTTTAAATAGGAACGTGCGCCTGCTGTAGAAGCATCGGAATCTATCTATATAGACGTGTAGTGTGTTTATTTTTTGCGTGGTATTGTACTTTGGCGCCTCACAGACTATCTCGTTGGCGTCATAAGCTCCCGCAGTCTGGTCGCCTCGCCACACATCAACTCCTATTCTACAGTACCCTATAGCTAGCCCGCTTCAGTATATAATCGTCGCTATGTTGTGTCTCTGTTGCCAGTTACCTCCGCTCCTGCAGTCCTCAAATGTTTCGCGCTAATTTGTCATTGTCTAACTTGTATGTAGGCAACACAACGTACAACTCTGGACCGATTTCAATAAACCACGTATCGATTTTAGAATCGCCACTACGGCGTTAAATAATTGGATAAAACATCACCCAAAAACCGTAATACAATTAGCTAGATGCTCATTTCGAAGGCTGTGCCCCCCATCTTCAGTAGCACATGATAAAAACTAAATAAAAACCCGTCACTCATTGGGATTGCTAATCGCCACTACGGCGTTAAATAATTGGATAAAACATCACCCAAAAACCGTAATACAAATCATTTATTAGCTAGATGCTCATTTCGAAGGCTGTGCCCCCATCTTCAGTAGCACATGATTAAAACTAAATAAAAACTTGTCACTCATTGGGATTGCTAATCGCCACTACGGCGTTAAATAATTGGATAAAACATCACCCAAAAACCCTAATACAAAGCATTTATTAGCTAGATACTCATTTCGAAGGCTGTGCCCCCATCTTCAGTAGCACATGATAAAAACCTGTCACTCATTGGGATTGCTAATCGCCATTACGGCGTTAAATAATTGGATAAAACATCACCCAAAAACCGTAATACAAATCATTTATTAGCTAGATGCTCATTTCGAAGGCTGTGCCCCCATCTTCAGTAGCACATGATTAAAACTAAATAAAAACATGTTAATCGCCACTACGGCGTTAAATAATTGTATAAAACATCACCCAAAAATCGTAATACAAATCATTTATTAGCTAGATGCTCATTTCGAAGGCTGTGCCCCCATCTTCATTAGCACATGATTAAAACTACATAAAAACTTGTTAATCGCCACTACGGCGTTAAATAATTGTATAAAACATCACCCAAAAACTGTAATACAAAGCAATTATTAGCTAGATGCTTATTTCGAAGGCTATGCCCCCATCTTCAGTAGCACATGATAAAAAACTAAATAAAAACCTGTCACTCATTGGGATTGCTAATCGCCATTACGGCGTTAAATAATTGTATAAAACATCACCCAAAAACTGTAATACAAAACATTTATTAGCTAGATGCGCATTTCGAAGGCTATACCACCATCTTCAGTGGCACATGATAAAAAACTAAATAAAAAACCTGTCACTGATTGGGATGTCTTTTATATTTATTGAATGAAAAAACGTGTTTATAGAAAGCGTGAGCTCTAATAGAATTTCTCCTCCACTGTATATTTGGGGGCGCTGCTTTTGATTATCCGCTCCCCCCGGGTACAGTTCCCCTCGCCGCGTTGTCCCACCGTGCTAAACTTGTCGATATATCGTTTATGTTCACTACTTTATAGCTCACTCACAATCAACGAACACTATATGTACTTACGGATGTGGCTAGCAATATTAGAATCACATTTGAAAAGTCGTATCAAATAAAATTCCAATTTCAAAATCGAATGTATTTTCAATAAAAACTTTTTTCTCGGTTGGGATTCGAACCTACGGCCTATGGGATTACACAGTGACGACTTAACCTTAACAATATCAAATCAAAGTGTCAACAACACGTTGCCAACTTGTTTTTTAATGCGCGAAAAAAAAAAAACAAAAAGTTGTTACCCACGTGAATGTTTTTACTATGTTTATTGCACTTTGCGCAAAATAATAAATCATTAATACTTTGGACCTTCTAGTTTTACGTAAATTGCAGCTAGTTTTTTCAATGACATATTTATTTTGGCAGCGATATGGGCAAATATACCACCGCGATTGTATTTGCTCGATTTCGCGACTGATAGAGGTGCGCTTTGGCGTTTTAGTATTGCGTTCCGAGAATTCGGACTTTTCTCATTCTGAAAAATACAGATTTTCCAACGTATTTTTAAATGATTATCGGGAAATTCCTACGCAAACTTTCTGCCTCATTTGACATGCTATTGTTCGACTAATATACTATTTATAAACGACAGAATAATCCGAGTTCAAGGTACATTATCGGAGTCACCTTATTAAAAAAAAATACGAAACTCTGATGCTGCGCTTTATTTTATACAGGCCGCTCAAGTCAATCTATTCAACATTCTCAAAATATACATTTCTGGGATTTTTATCAAATTTATCTTAAATGATTTTTTTTTTAAATCAGTGTAAAGGGTATTTATGCGTTTTTTTTTGTATAGTTGAAAAAACACGTATTATGTTGCGTATACGATTTTTTTCTTCAGTTTTTTTTAAATTTTTTAATCAGCCTGTATTATATTAGCAAGTTTCATTAATTCAGTAATCGATTTTTATCAATATTAAGTGAATGATTCTTTACTATTATACAGGGTGAAAAGAAATTGATCGATTTTCTTGAATTTTCATTAGAACATTAATTTTTAGCGAAAATCTTCGAAATTTTAATATATATTTTCACAGCGAATATCATGCCAAAATATTTGGAAAACTATTTATAAAAATTATTGAAAGCAATTCGATTTATTATTCATTTTTCATGACCCGGTAGCATAACGAAAATTGCTTTTCATGTCGTTAAAGCTCCAATATCAATCGTTCAATGATTGTGCTGGGCTATTGCACTTATCTCAAATCTATTTTGGTAATTTAAAAAAAATCCATCATCTATCGAATATGCAATTATGTTTGAACACAGCTCAGTTTAAGTACTTTTTTTTTTATCAGTCTATCACCGATAACCCATAATAATAATCGTATTCTAATATCATCAGGTGATTCCTCGATATCGCCGCCAAATTCTTAACTCACTTTCAGTAGAGGGAATGTTGCCCTCGTACGCGAATGTTTGAAATCGTTCAAATTTACGAGCGCCGATGACTTCCTAATTAATCGGGCATATTTCACGTACCCAAGTGCTGCTACTCGGTAGAATATTACCGCATTTTGAGTGAATTTCTATTTGCCACGGTGATTTTTGTAATGCAAATAATACTCGATGCCACCTCAATGACATTTATGTTTACCGTTGTTATATAATCGAGTGTCATCACTTGGAAAAGTTAAAATATACTTAAAAAAAAATGGTAATTTTACATATATAATAAACCCAATTGTTACTAAACATTTAAAAAATTATCACTACGGTGTTAAATTATAATATAGAATATCACCCAAATACCGTAACAAGCATTAAGTAGCTAGATGTACATTTCAAGTGCTACTGAAGATGGGCGCATAGCGCTTGAAATGTACATCTAGCTACTTAATGCTTGTTACGGTATTTGGGTGATATTCAATGTTACTACACACATTTACAGTGTGAAATCTACTGGCTGCGAGTTCGAATCCAAAATTTTATAAAATATTTAGTTTATTTTAACGCGTTAACTTTAATATATTGTTTGTGTGCATATTAAAAGTATTTTCACATTTGCAATATAAACAAGTCCTTTGTCGTGGCGACTATTTGTACCTACTTGAATTAGCTTTATCGCAAAGTAACGTATCGATCGATCGATTTCTAGATAAATTCTCTAAATTGTTCATTGAACTATACTGTTTAAAAAAAAATATTTTGAGTCATCGGTTTATTGTAAAAAATCCGAAATAAATTCTCTACGGTAACGTTACAATCGAATGCGTTTGTAACGAATAATTGCAAGAAGTTCATTGGCAGATTCGGAGAATCGTCAATTGAACGCTGCTGCTATATTTGTTTTAGTTTTCCGCGTAAGAGATTAGTTCCTTCTTCATTGTTGACCGGTCCAACAGTTCGCGTAATAATTCCGCGAATCCAACGCTGACTTCTTGTCGCCACTCTTTGCTGTTGTTGTATATCGAACTCAAGTCTAGTGCTGACTGATTCAGACATCGACCTCTGATTTGAATTCTTTCGATCGGCGATTTTATTTTTAATGGTCACGCCCCAAACTTATTTGCCATAGCAATATTTCGACAGATTTATTATAAATAAATCTTGAACGATTAAAAAAAGTATTTTTTTTTAAGGAATCGTCATTATCTAGATTGGAACTTGCGAAGCTAATCAACGCTCTTTACTTATATAACTCTTAACGACTCTACTGGCCTTACTTTGTCTTTTGCTGCATAATTATATCCTCTGTTCTTGCAACAGGCGATATATAAGAACCTGTTGGCCCCGCTCTTTGCTGTTACTTTTCTGATACACTCCGCTTCTTCGGTGCCACCTGTTTGTTTCTTTATCTCGATCCCACTCGTGACGTGAGGCCGCATCTTGTCTTTCACCGAAGCGGTGGTAAAAGGTAGAATGTCGCCGATGTTTGATACCTGTTTTCAGGTCTCACCTGCACATTGAAGCAATATATAGTATTATATCATGTGCGCTTCTTGTATTGTGGATGACCGGGGTTGGATCCTCTATAAAAAAAAAAATTGAAATGCTTTTTTAATGTCTCTTCGCTTACAAATGTTTGTTTTTTTCTTAGATAAGAATGGAGCATACAACGTCGAGCGATCGTTATTTGCACAAGAAGTTCAAGAAGCAGCTGACGATTGACACCACGTCGAGTGCGCTTCATATCCAACGCAAAGGTGAGATTATATCTGGGTCCCAACAAACCTTAGCTGGCGGAGGAGGAAATAATGGTTCGTCCGCTGACCATCAGTTATATCAAGCCATTCGGGAGCCTCTGCACGATCTACAGCAACACGCAGTTCAGAAGCAGCAGCCGCCACACGCCGCCCCAGCCAACCTCATGGAGTCACCCCCAAATTTCGTGCCAAACCGAATGTTAAGTACAAATGCCATCAGTAACAAGATGTCTTCCATATCAACTACAACACTAGTTAAGCCAACAATGCACCTTCAACAAGATTCCATATCAACATATTCAACCGTTGAGGATTACACCTCACCGATGTTCCTCGTCGACCAGCAACGAAAGACTGACAACATACACCACGACATATCCTCCGCGACAGACAATGGTAGTATAATTCCTAGTGACCTACGGACTAGTGATAATAGTGCAGTTTCTTCTATGAACAATGATATCTTATCGCTGGACACGCAGAAGTCATCTGGTGGCAAATACGTGTGCACGTTCTGCAATCTGAGCTGCTCGAAGCCGAGCGTGCTGCAGAAACATATCCGCGCCCATACGAATGAGCGCCCGTACCCGTGCGTTAGTTGCGGCTTTAGCTTTAAAACACGTTCCAACCTGTACAAGCACTGCAGATCCCGTACGCACCGAAACCGCGTCATGGGCAACAATAACAACAACAGCACCAAGCTACAACCGGACTACGACAGTGGCAATAGTAATCCAGAAGATGATGACCTGCCGCCATCGAATCTGATCGCCGGCCAATCGAGTCGACTGTACAAACCGCGCTTCCATTTGGACACAGCAAACTACAACACTGAAGAAGCGAGGCATGTTAACAGTACGAATGATTCGTACTTTGGCACGACGGTGCAGCTCAATTGTTCTGGCACGAGTGAGCGATCGAATGAGGAGCCGTTGAATTTGACGTATAAAAATAGGAAGCGATGCCTAAGCGATGTTGGGACAGAGACATCAACGACAGTCCCAACGCAAACGCAAAGCTTAATTAAAGAACTGCTGTTGAAGAACTTGTACGCTGATGGTAATATGCAATGTCCGCACTGTAAGATGATCTTCCGTACGGTCACCGAATTGGAGTTGCATAAATTAAAGAATTGCCGCGGGTTCACTAAATCCGGTTCTAGATATAATCGGTCCAATTCGGTTAATGTCGCGTCCATTTTCACGCAGAATCGCAGCCATTTCGATAACGTACCTTCTATTGAAAAGGTAATACCCGAACAACAACAGCAGCGCAGCCAAAGCATCGTGTTCCCTTTAAAATCACCTGGTCCTTTCCTAGGCAAAACTAGATTGGTAGAGGGTGACAAACAAAAGTCATTCTCATTCGAGGATGATATAATCCACAATCATTTCAGCGTCTATAACTCCGCACCGATTACAACTGATTCGTGGTCTCAAAGATATTCGGAATATTCGCCGCTGCCTATTAACGATGTCGTTAAAAGAACGCCTGTTAAATTATTTGGTGGGGAAGTTAAAATCACCCATCAAACGTCCGGTGAAAGCAAATCGTATAAAATTGATGGAAATTCACCGCCCAAACACCAATTGGATAGTAACCACATGCAATCCAATTTTAGATGCGCACCTGAAAATAGCGTACATGAAAATCACGTGGTGAAAAGTTGCCTGCAATCGGGCGGGACGATTGTGCAAAATAAACAGCAGCAGTACAATTCGAAACGGCACAAAGGCGAGGATGATGAAGATGTAAATGTTATTCGTGTTTTTGATCCACCCAACGCTATGAACCAATTTAAATACAACTGTAATATATCACTAAACCCACCATCATTTAATAACATATCAACTAGCAACAATCAACAGCAACAACAAGAAATAATGGATACCTCAGATCAAACCACAATCAAATACGCCAACATCAAAGACTTTAGCCAAAAGGCCGCCAAACTGCTTCAACCGAACTTGCGACAGCTGAACCTGAGCGTACCAGGAATTCCCCAGCCATCTAGTGGCACCAGCAATCATCAGCAACACCATCAACAATTCCCCTCCTCCCTATCACCGAATGGACTAATTCGCGTCCCAAATATAAGCCCTGTATATGCATCTGCAGATCCCATGCAGTTTATGGTCGATGGTAAGGTGGTGAGGTATGTCCCTGGCATGCCTGGACCTATTGTGGCAGATGATTGTGGCGGGGGTACTGCTAGAAGCAATGCGGGATTGTTGAGGCTCGTCAAGCCAAATGTTCATATAACACCTCCCACGGATCTGCCATCGAGAGAAGAAGCTATGGAGGTAAGATTAACAGATGTTTTAGCGTAATCATTTTTTTTTCCATGTAGGCATTTTTTGAATAAATGATTAAAAAATTGTAACGCCAGGTAACGGTTGCGTGTCATTGATACGGTTTTTTCAGGTACTTAAGAATGAACGTCACGTATCATCCACTTACATTGTGAAATTGTTACGTAATAATCTACAGCTATAACAAATCGTTATAGTAATAATAAATATTTTTTAATTAAAATTTTATCAACAATTCTTATAATCGAGCTGATTTAATTTTTTTCTATCTTTAGTTTTCATTTGTTAATAATGCAGGTGTTACCGCCGGAGGTACCCATACTGGAGGAGGCTCCGAAACCGCTAAGTCACAAGCGTTTTGCACGTCCAAACAGTTTACCCTTGAAGCCCAGCACGGTTATCAGTAAGCAGCATCATGGTCTGACGCCGACGATGTTCAATCAAATTTTGATTAGTCCAGATACACCGCGTGTCGCAAAAAAGTACAACCAACACTTCCTCAACGGAAACTACTTCAGTTATTTAGGTAACACTAAACAACCAACTTTTTTTGAAAACATTATAGCAAGATATTACGATTTTATTCGTATATTTTCCGTTTATCTACAATTAAAAAAAAATAATAATGTGAAAGAAGTGATAATTTATTTTTATTATTAAAATGACATGCGACCATATTGACATTAGGACAAGGTTTAAAAAATTCTAAAATATTCTGGTTCAATGCAGTTTTATTGAATGGAATGAGAAACAAAACAACTATCTGTATAAAATGTTTAATATTTGCTCAGTTTAAATGAGTGTAATAAATAAAACAATATAATATATCTTTGCATGCGCATTTATAATTAGATTTTACTGAAAATCGTACATTTTTTTTACTGAAAAGTAATATAATATGTTGTAAATGTACTTGCATATAAAAATATTTCTAAATACTCATTTCATCAATCTGTATCTTTTGAAATATTCATCTCCCATCAAGACTACTTACCTAATTAAATCTTTGAATCAAAATTTTATACTATGTAAAATCTTCACATTGTAATTAAAATTCAACACCTTTTTATTTAAAAAAAAAAACTCGTTCAAAAAAACAAATCCTCCAAATAATAAATCTTACGTCCTCCCATCATTCATCTCCCTTCTACAACTTCTCTTCCTTGCAGATCTTAAGAGTTCCACCCGCTCAGTTTATTGCACCCTTAATAAAACGCAACCCTATTACCTGCCACTCGTAGCTCGGTTCAGCATGTACTCTGAATGGCAACACCAAGATGACGGGCTCGATCGCGCATACGCCAGCGGCCTGGACAGCAGGCAGCGCCCGGGCGCGTACAGTGTTGCCGGATCGGCCAGGTCACGGCGCACGGAACGTTCCAAAACGGGCGAGGAGATTGGCAGATGTTGCGAGACGACGGTCGTGCAATCTAATTATAAGGTGAGAATATTATATATACTAAAACATGTTTTTCTCTGTCCCTATCCAACACTTTCGATATATAAATCCTCTGGACGGATTTCGGCTTTTTTATTATTACCTAGCTTAAGCTATTTTTAATAGCGCCAAATAGTACCATTTTTAGGGCGGTTTATGCGATATTGGGGACGTAGGGCGATGCGATTTTAAAGGAACTGAATTAATGTCATATTGTAGTATGAAATATGAAAAAAAGGTTGGCTCCCCTGGGAATATTATATTTGTGAAATTGCTGGAGCTATTTTTGACATATACATTTGACAGTTTAGCCACGAGGAAATCGCTATTAAATAATAAACATAAAACTTCATACGGAATTATTTTGATTTCATTCATTGTATTATTAGTTTTATGAATTATCTTACTAAATTAATCATTTCGTATTTAATATAATATTTATTTATATAAAAAATTTACGAAAGTTTGAAAAATAAATCATTTTTGAGCCTACTGCTAGCAATGACGTATTTGTTACTTACTTTGGGTACTTTTACAGATTTTTTGTAGATATTTTATTATTGTTTTTATTAAATTTTTAATGGAGCGACGTCAAATTATATGCCTATGACCCATAAATAAGTCGAAACGAATTCATATTTCAATCTAAATAAATCCATTGTTTCAAATCTGCGTCATCAACATACCGCTTCAAAGAATGTACTAAAAATGTACGGAAATTTTCACACCACAAATGACTTTATGTTCAATGCAAAAAAAAATGGCATAAAAATTTTAAAATTAAAAAATATCGTAATGTAATCAAATAATAATTTGTGTTATTTTTCAAAAGTATTTCAAGCTTTTTATGATTAAAAAGATAACTTCGATCGAAGAAATTGCCCAGACAATTTTTATTTTATTTTTAAGCTCTTTTAAAGTCTGACAGATAACGAAAATCATATATCCATTTTTTTTGCAACACGACATTCCCATATTAAATACTATACCGTTATTAACGTTATATCGACTAACTACTCAAAAATTATCTAGAAATAAACTTCGGAGAATTGTACCAATCGAAAATTATTTTTCTAAGTAATAATAAAATTTTATTTTTGGAAAATCATCTATAAAACAAACAGATAAATGCCAAATTCTAAACTCTAATAATATTCCAATATTCAGATAAATTTTAATAGTATTTATCATTTATAAGCTATACACTTACATTATAAAATAAAATTTCTTAAAAGTTAATCATTTCTTATTAGAATATGTATTTATTTTACATATCAAGAATCTCACGTTAAAAACACAATCTATCTTTTTCACAAACAGTTTATCCCAGACCCGAAACCACCCTCACCCACCCCCACTACTCTCCAACCAACCGTACCCTCCCCCGTCACCCATTCATCCCAATCCCCCCAAAACAACCCCATTTACACAAGCAACAATCATTATCCGCAATCCGTTGTGGGTGCACCTCTAACGCCCACATCTACAACTGATGGAATTGGGGTGCCAAGGGAAGAGGGGGAATATGTCCGGGGCAGAGGCAGGGGGAGGTTCGTCTGTGATCAATGTGGGATCAGATGCAAGAAGCCGTCGATGCTCAAGAAGCATATTCGAACGCATACTAATGTTCGACCTTATACCTGCAGTCATTGTAACTTCAGGTTAGTTTAAATAAAATTTTGTTGAAATAAAAAATTATGACGTATTTTTTTATTGTTTCTTTTTAAATATTTCGAGTGTATTTATTAAAATTTCAGCAAATTTATGTTTATAGATTTTTAAAAATGTTGAAATAATTAATATGTTTACATTACGAATACTTTTTTGCAATTAATTTTAATAAAAACTTTTTATCGCTGATAAAGATAAGAACTTCTCGAATATCTCAATTCCTTAAGGGTTAAAGGGTTATCTTTTAGAGATGCAGTTTGGAACAAATCTGATGATTTTTATCGATTTTAAATCTCGCGTTTTTTTATGAAATTCTCTTCAAAAAATAATGAGTGTGTTTATAAATATTTGTTGTTGTTTCATTTTAATTATTAGTTATGAATCACACAGCAATTTTTTTTTATTCAGCTTCAAAACGAAAGGAAACTTAACAAAACACATGAAGAGCAAGGCGCATACTAAGAATTACACGGCCAGCGGTGGATCGGGCTCCGGTTCCGGTTCGTCGACGCATCAGAGCGGAAATATGACGTCAGATTCTTCGGATGACGACGAAAGTGATTTGGAAAGCAGCGGTAAATATATCGCGATTCAATTTTTATATTTATATTTTGTTTTACAATGAAATCGTTGTTTAATAAATCGGAAAATCTTGTTGAGGTATATTCCCGCAGTATTCGAATCGTTGCCCGATATTTATTATTCGATTTATTTCTGATTAATGATTAATATAGAACTTATTCGATGTTATTCAATAATAATTCAGAAGTATCGCACAATAATGAATCATATCAAATAATTTTTTATATGTATCAAATCATGTGTATTTATTATGTGCGAGTCTGACGTCAATACCAACATGTATTACTTGAAATGATAAGATAAACGGCTACAAATAAGCGTTTTTACTATATTGAACCATAACCGACAATAATATTTACAAAAGAATTAATGTTTAAATCTCCCTGGGTCAACTCAGCCGTATACATTATGATAAATAATAAATATTAATTTCGATATGTTTCAATTCATTTAATTCGTACGCAATGTTCACCTTGCATTTCATTTTTATAACCCTTCAAACTAAATGAAATTTAAAACTTTGTTTTAATATCACTAAAAAATATTTTTATTAACACGACTAGTTTGGGGCAAAGCTCATTATCAAGTTCGACAGTACCTAAGTTTATTACACAATTTATACATCAGACAAAATATAATTATACAGTAGAATATAGATATAGTATCATATAATAAACATTCGAAGTACGTGAGGATTGCAATATATCGGAAGAGTTTGGAACGAACTAAATGCTAGTTGATCGTTGAGGACAATCAAATCTGACTTTTTCATATATTTAAATATTACTATGGATTCAAGATAGCTAAGTTTTACACTTTTAATTAAAATTATGAAGAATCTTCATAGTATTAATATCTGGGACGTCTTCCTTGCAATTTTTAATATGTCCAGCGAAACTGGAGTTGTCTTTATTTAATCTGAAATCCCTATAGTGTTCTGAATATCTACTTTTAAATTTTGTACCCGTTTGACCAATATATATTTAGCATTACAATTAAGATATTTTAAACAACACACCCCAGCTTCATATTTTGAACTAGTCTTTATAATTAAAAAATATCTGTGATATTGGTTTTATTACATATATCATTTAATATGAATTATTACGTACAACCAGGAACACATCAATTATTTCGTTCTAAATAATGTAAATTCGCTAATTTCCATTAATTTCTTTACTTATAAAAATGTCTTCTATTGCCGTTAATTTATATTTTAAAAAATACACAAACTACAACAATTTATTTAGCTCAAATTCTTTGCGTTTCTTCTTCAGATGAAAGCACAAGAAACCAAGAACACGAAGCTGCGTACGGCCTTTTATCCCTCTCGCAAAAGCCAGGCAGTTCATCAACAACATCCAATAGCAATCAATCCCGCCTGTCCCCTCTAACCTCCATCACCCCACTCCAATCGAATCCACCTTTCATGGACTCAGAACAAATCGATCACGTGAGCAAATCGAACTACGTACGAAACAAGATCTTGACCGAAAAGCCATTTATCCCTTGGTCAGCAACAATCGCATCGTCCAGTTGTAATAGCTTCATAACCACGACAAGTGGGAACTTGTGCAGACCCTTGACTTATCCGTATACAAGCCCCTTGACTGAAGAAACGCCTCATTTAGCAAAATCGACGGATTTAATGGAAGATATTCCAATGGACGTTGAAAAAGCACAACCGATTAACATAAAGAACTTTAACGTTATTAAAAGATACGATCCGGAAATTTTACGAGGCAATCTAGCAGTTGTGAACGATGATTGGAGAAAGAGGAAAATTTTATCGACACCCGAAGAACAGTTGGCAAACTTCACCACCACTAGATTATCGCCTAAAATTCATAGGACAGCTAAAGAAGCGTCTGTTATGGATTTATCAATAAATAACAATCTTTCTGATGGTGCTCTTCAACAATTCCATGAGCGAATGAATGGGGAACATGTATATCAACAACAGCACAGGCCCGCTTTTGTTGTTCCCTATGAAAATGTGCAGAAAGGTGTAGCTGTAGCTGATGGAGAGGGACCTTTCGCCAAACAACCAAGTCCTGTTCACAATAGACCTAATCATGTTGTCATGTACGATAATAGTGCTATGGAAACGTTGGCTGATATCGCTACAAAACAAGTAAGATGAATTCATGACCAAAAAAATGTATAAAATTACTTAAAAATTTACTTATAACATCTGTGGTTTATTTTTTTAATTCTAGAGAATTCAGTTTTTTTTTGCTTGTTCTAGGTGAAATTAGAGAGGAACGCCGTTGCAAAAGACGTCGCTAGTGAGTTTTTGAAACTAGCGACGAAAAATAGTTCATCCGAATTGGGGTCAGGTGCGATGATGAGTGGTACCACCGTCATACCGGTTAGTGGTAGCAATCATCACCAGAAAGATGTTAATGATCTAATGGCAAAAGCGCAAGAAAACAAAAGTTGTACCGTCTGTGGGAAGAGCTTTAATAAACCGTCACAATTAAGGTGATTTTTTTAATGCATACACTCCTTAATTTACGAAACTAGAACACAAAACTCTTCTTTTTTTACACTAATTATATATTTTTTATAATATTATCATTTTACGTTTATTTTAAGTCTTATTTTTAATTCATTCTTATTAAAAGACTTTGAATATGGTTTTTATCAATTTTTAGATTGCATATGAATATACATTATTTAGAAAGACCATTCAGATGCGAATCATGTTCTGTAAGTTTTCGTACTAAAGGACATCTTCAGAAACACGAAAGAAGCGCTGGACATCACAACAAAGTAATTAATTTTTTTTTAAACATAATTTTTGGTAGGTTTGATAATTTAAAAAAAAATTGCAGTTATGTTCGTCTCCGGCTTTAGTCACGTCAGAGCCGCGGCCATTTAAATGCGCCGACTGTAATATCGCCTTTAGAATACACGGCCATCTGGCCAAACATCTGCGCAGTAAAATGCATATCATGAAATTGGAGTGTCTGTCCAAAATTCCATTCGGATTATACGCTGAGCTCGAACGATCTAATAGTTTATTAACTGAGATCAATACTAGTGACGGGGAACAATGTTTAAGCAGTCTGAAGGTAATTTAAGAAAAATCTATGCATTGATTATAATGTGTAAAGACATTATATATCGTTCATTAACTTTATCTTTCAAATTTCTGCTCTTCAAAGATAATGTGTATATATATATTCGTTTTTATCGATTTATATTTTATTCGTTCATAGATGTTGGCCAAAAAAGTCTTTATGAACGACCCAAGTAAGTTGACATACATGGAAACGAATCAAAATCCGAGCGTGGATGTCGTCGAATCAGATAACTGACGAAAGCGTCAATTTCATCATAAAATCGACGATAAAAATGAAAGTACTATTGGTTGGTCAACGCCATTAGTATATTAGGTATAAATAATTTTTATCAATTTGTTATCAAAATATCAAATTTGACCTTTGCAGCGTCATATTTTATTATGAAATAAATCTGTTGTATTGGTCAATGAGATTAACTAATATTTTAAATACGAAAAACAAAATATAAAAATACAAGCAGGATTATTTTAATGAATTACGTTAGTCCTAACTGTAGAACGAAATATGCTAACAAAGACTGACTCCAATATAATTTTTTAAACTTTATTATACGACACAAAAATCAAAATAATTTTTGATATTTTCTTGGTAGATTTTTTATCGGTCTCCTCTGATAATGTAAACTAATATGAAAAGGGCTTGAAAATATTAACTATATTACTAAAAATAAATTCTCACATCATGTGTCAAATGTATTATGTGATATATTATAAGTTAGGTAAGGATAATAGGGAATCAATCAAATTAATTATTAATTATTGTGAATTGTGTAAATAGCTTGTAAATTTTACCGTGTTTTACTGTATGTTGATATACTTATTACATGATATGTGTATATATTGACCTCTAACATATATTTTTGTATATACCTAGTACATATTAATCAATTTAGTATTTTTGCTTCAGCATTTCTTTCTTTCAACAACAAACTGTTTGATTTTTGTTTAATGATATTGCTATGTTGTAAGAATATCTTTTTAGATAGATCTATTAATGAATTCCTTCAGTTTGTTAAGCTTGACACCTCGTTACTTTTTATAATATTTATAAAATCGATAGAAATGCAATTGGTACATTTTACATACCTACATTATTTTGCGTTTAATATAAGACAAGAACTTGGAACTATTTAAATCTAGTTGAATTTACTATATTTCTTCTTTTTTGTTAATATAGTATATTTATTATTGTTGACGATGCGAAGATGTTATTTTTTGTTTTTTGAAAATATAAGAAAAATACGACAAATAGTCTTGCTAAAGTATTTAACTTAATTTTTTTCATTAATCAAAATTTATCCTTGCTTTAAAAAAATCACTTTGCATTTCATATATCCCGCTTTTGCCTTTAGCAATCTTTTGTTATTTCAACTACGGTTTTCAAGCGTCATTCGAACTACACACGGTGTATTTAAACTATCGATAACTTAAGTCAAATAAATGTATATATTACAAACATTATTAATCATTTTGTTTTTTACACTCTTTGTTATAAATATTTTTAGTAAATCTCTGAAATGGGCAACGTACTTGAGAACATCAACGTAGCCCCCTGCTTATGGTTCGAAGGCGGCGCCAAGCGAAATGCATTCGTTTCAATGCTAAGCGGGTTCTTGGTGAGTTACCTCTTCCAACATTTATTTCTTAACCCGACCGTCTTACTTTTGCAGTTCTTTACTGCCTGGTGGGTCGTAATAGATGCTGCTAGCGTTTACTATGGGAACATATCTGCTGGGTATCACATGTGCGGAGTAATGGGAACATTGTCTTTATTGATGGTCAACTCCGTTTCAAATGCACAGGTAAATCATGTTAAAAGTTTCCAAACAAAATATACCCGTGAATTTAACGTTGCTAGTTACGGGATGAAATGTACGAAGGAGGGTGTCTTGGAATGAGAGGCGCTCGAATTTGGCTCTTTATTGGGTTTGTGTTAGGATTCGCTACAATTATCGCATCTACTTGGATTCTCTTTGCAGACTTTGTTGGTCACACAGGTGGGTTTGTTTAAAAAAAAACCAATAAACTATCGTAATTAAAATACTTAATACATTCATAGATCATCCTTGGCCTGGTATAGCAATATTCTTGCAAAATTCCCTGATTTTAGTAGCGTCTCTTATATTTAAATTTGGCCGATCTGAAGAAATGTGGGGTTAAAAAGTGATTTCCCGGCTGTAAGTGTTTTTATTACCTATCCTGTATATTATTTATAATTAAGCAATATTTTATTTATGGACTTATAACTTAAGTTTAATTAATAAGTAAATATCAGTTCGTACAACATTTCTATTAAATAATAAATGATAAATCATGCAAAAAATTCAATGTAATGCATATAATTATAATATAACTCATTAATATAATTTTAATATGACATCAATTACTGAAAGTCTCCAATTAAGTCATCTATCATTTCGTCGAAGTTCTCCAACTCTTGCAGAGGATCTGTTTTAATTTTAACATCTTCTGGTCTCGGCATTTGTTGTAATGTAGCTTGATGCGGTTTGTTCTTGAAATAGCTCGAATTTAAGGCCTAAAATCACCGTAACTTCCTTTCTATTGTACATAAATTTATTAGTGTATAAAATCTTACATCTTTTGCACTGATCCTCTTGTCTTTATTATACATAATACAACTCGTTAAAATTTCTATTGTATCTGTATTCGAATTGGGCATAATCGTGGACCAGCTCAGACCCGGACTCCTAGCAAATGTTATTTTGTTGTAATCTGGCAAGTCTTTAAAGCCGGGCCATGTATTGTCATCAGGAGTGCCAAGGGTATGCAAAACGATTGCTAATTGTTCTATGTCCGTTTCTCCCTGTAATATTTACAGCTCGTACTTCAAAAGATACTAATTTCGATCGTTTTTTTTACATATATCTGTTGTTTTTTTCATAGTTTACCTGAAATAATGGCGTTCTATTGATAATTTCCGCCAATATGCACCCAGCGGCCCAAATATCCACGCTATTATTATAGTCTCGCGATCCATATAGTAATTCTGGGGCTCTGTACCATCTTGTGGCAACCTGATGGCTGTATTCTCGTTGTGATTTATCGTTGGTATGAATTCTGGCTAAACCAAAATCGCCAATCTTTAACGTACCTTCGTTTGAAATCAACAAATTTGCCGGCTTTAAATCCTAAAACGAATTGTACGAATTAATTATTATTTTCATCCAATTAATTATTTATTTAATACCCTGTGCATTATGTGGTGACTGTGCATGAAATTTAAGCCGTTTAATAACATTTTCATGTACAATTTTATTTGCGAATCGTTTAATTTCAACTCGTCGTCTTTTATAATATCGTATAGATTTATTGGAAGATATTCCATGACCATCACCAAACCCATGCCATTTGGAATTACCTCTAGAAGCTCTACAATCTAATTAATACGCCTTAGATAAGACTTTTTACATAATTTCAGATCTACATAGTACATTTTCGTGATTCAACACTCTCAGTGCCGTTATTTCCCTTAAAATTGCTTTTGGAATTCCATTTTCCAAGTTTTTTATAATCAGCTTTTTCAAAGCCACTTCATCTAACGATAGACGATGAATTCCTTTCATCACGTATCCATGTGCACCCTGTCCTATTCGTTTTTGAGTTTTATATTGCTCCATTTTCAAATTTCTTCATTATCAATTTCATTACGAACTCACCATCGTAATGTTTGTATTGGCAGATTTGGCGCCTTCAAAGTGCCACTCATTAAATGAGACGTAATAAGTTTGCTAACTACAATGTATTGTTTTAAAGTATTAATTTTTTAGTATTTTAAAGTATTAAAGTTTAAATTATTTTTATAGTAATAAAGGAAATATTTTGAATTTGCCGGGGAATAACTACATACTACAGAACTACATATGATAAACACGAAGTGGTAACCCACAGCCGAATGGTTCCGAGGCGCAGTGGAATTTAATGGCTCCTGTTGCAAATATTTGCTATCAAATTGGAATTCTTGGCTAAAAATGGGCTTAACTATTCATCATTTTCCGCCAAGTGCACCGTCACGATGTGCCGTATGGGTGGCTAAAATCTTAGGATTAGATGTCGATGTGAAAACAGTAAATTTATTTAAGAAAGAGCAACTCAAACCCGAATATGTTCAAGTAAGCTTTTTATTTTTCAAATACTGATTGCGGGACTAAATTAGATGCCCTTTAGATTAATCCTCAACATGTCGTGCCTACATTAGTAGATGGAGATCTTACAATATGGGAAAGTAGGGCAATTGCCGCGTATTTGGTGTCAGCTTACGCCAAGGACGATAAATTGTATCCTAAAAATCCCAAGGCACGTGCTTTGGTTGATTCCCGACTTTATTTCGATTTGGGTAGTTTATACACTCGAATAAGGGCAATTTGTGTAAGATTTCATAGGTCACGTCGTATACGTCTTTAACGAAATTTGTCGTTAGTTTCCCATTTTGTTTTTGGGAGAAATCGAAATCCCGGACGAAAAGAAAACCAGCTTAGAAGAATCTTTAGGATTTTTGGACGTGTTTTTAACTGAAAATAAATATATCGCTGGAGATCATTTAACGATTGCCGATATTTCTGCAATGGCTTCGTTATCCAGCATTGTCGTTAGTACTCATTTATTTAATCCCGATCGTTCTTTATTTACTTAATAACTTATTCTAGACCGTTGGCTGGAGCCTAACAGCCTATGATAAAGTTAATGAATGGTACAATACTTGCAAAGTAGAGATTCCATATTTCCAAGAAATAAATCAAACTGGAGCTGATTTATTTGCGAAAGCAGTGTTGAAAAATCTAGCTCCAGGGCAATTGAATTAACTCACTTATAAATAAATAAACTTTTTATATGAACTTAACAATTGTGCCTATTTAATTATTTAAGAAGATTTTTTAAAAATCCTTTATTATGTAAGAAATAATATTTATTTAAATTCACTTGTTTGACATTTATATCTAAACAAAATATGTCTGCAAGTTCTTATTGGTGGATAAATTCGGTTGCTATGGTAATAACGTCAAAAAATATCAGCGGCCATTACGATTGTTTCGTAGACTTCAAACTGACGTTTCCAAAGTAAAAATTGCATACTATCAAAATCTAATTGCAAAATTGCAAAATCTAAATCTAATTTCTAAGTTTATTTTGAATAATTTGATAAACTCAAATAAAATCTACTGTCCGATGTTGCGCGTGTCATAATGTATAAACAGCTCACTTCACATCAGCTTCTTGTTGTAAATATAGCACTTGACATTATAATTTTTACGATGGCGCGTTTATAGTTGAGCGTCTCTTGTCCCAAAATAGGAAACATCGACAATTAACTATCGTCCATACGCCGTACGAAAATGGAATCGACGCCCCTAGTCATTTAACCGACACACCGTCCAGTCATGTCCAATCCGACGCTCACGATCCACACAATCCTCGACGGTAAAGTGATCTATTATCCCTATAACGGTTTGACCACCGCCGAAGATGTATGCGTGTCACTGTGCAAGGATCTGGGCATCGGGGCAGTGGCCCGGCATCTATTCGCTTTGCGAATACACCGCAAGCAGATATTCCTAACCAATTCGGCGAAGTTCAGCGACAAGAGTCCCGGCTACGAGCTGCGCGTACGCTTCAAAGTGCAGAATATATTCAGGCTGAAGAAGATCGACATCAAAGCGTACGATTACTACTTCCATCAAGTGCGTACTGATGTGCTGGAGAATAAGATTCCGGATCTAATTTATGAGAAATACAAGAGGGAGTTAGTCGGATTGGGGGTGACTGATATGTACCGCGTAATGCTGGAGAAAGATATACCCAGCGAAGTTGTGGAAACGGACTATAAGAAGTACATCCCGAAGGAGGTGATTAAGAGACACACGTTCTTTATTAAGAAACCAATCCGGGATACGTTGGGGAAGATTAAAAGGGCTGGACATGACGCTTGGTAAGGATAATATGTTTTTCGAACTAGATATATATGGATTTATCAAATAGCTGCTGGGAGTTCAAAAAATTATAATTTAAATAGATAATGTCCTTGGCTGCGAATGTATAATTTCTCAAATGTTGGCGTTATTGTATGAAGTGCGCGTCCTTTTTTTAAAGTTAATTTCGCGTATTTCTTTCTCATTTCCGACAAATGTTTTTGTATTTCTGGTATTCGCTTATCATTCGACATGTTTCAGGTATGTAAAGGCGGAATATTTGAAGCAAGTGGAGACGATGGCGCCCGAGTATCTATCCGAGGAGTATAAAGCGTTGACGGATTTGGACGGTATCGTTTGCGCTCTTGTTGTTAAGGTCTCATCCCATACGCGTATCGCGCCCGGTATCAAATATTGCCATGAATCTAAACGAGACGTAAGTACGGATTTAATATAAATTGAGATTGATGAAGGCAATGTTAGTATTAAGCAATATCAGTTGTATATATATCCAGACTTTTGTGTATTCATTTTTTATTACATGGTTTTTAATTTATATGTAGCAATTTTTGAAAAAAATAATGCTTTTTAAAGGTCTTTCATTGTTTCAACTTTAGCGTATGGCTATTTAAATCGCTATAAAAAAATGCTGTATTTTTTAATCCAGCGCACAAAACGCGACTTACGTAACAATCTTGGATATTAATATATCTAGTATATAATTATTTTATTGCTTATTACTTGCAAATTGCAAAAATAAAAATAAATCGCTCTAAAGGTGTACCGAGAAGTTGAGTACTTGATAACGTTTATTGCGATAAATATGTTTTTTTCCACTTAATTGTCTACTTACTTAATTTAAATACGTTTATAAATAAATAGTTACCTTGTAAAATGTTGTAGATATCAAAGGTCGGATTGTAGCAAATGCTTATATTACAAAAAAGCACACATTTAATTTTTACTGTATAATTTGGTTTAAAATACATTTTGAAGGTTTAATATATAAATCAATTATGTTATGCAATGAATTATAGGAGGCGGGCAATTCTTACACCTTCATTTAATGTTTATAAACTTGTTCTTGAATTGTTTTCTGCTCCACGTTGCTTATTGCGGCATTTTTATAATCTAATAAATTTCCACGACTCGATTTCTCTGCAGAACTATTGGATACACATTTGTACTTTCGACGAGCTTGGTTTCGTTTCAATCCGCGCAGATAACACCGTAGAAATTAGCAGAAAGAATGGAATTCCATTCTATTTGAAATTCTTGTCTCTTCCTTCGATGCTCTCTTTCGTCAGTTTATTGGACGGCTACTATCGCTTGTCCTATAAATGGACTTTTAACATTTGCAAAGACACGCCCACGCCGTCTCTTCAACGATTATATAATATGAGATGCCACGGACCGGTGGGGTAAATATTTTATTCGAATTAGTTGCATTTTTGTCTTAATTAAATTTGACGAATATACGAACGTGCGTTTGTAATTTTTAGGGGTGAATTTTCTTATGCCAAATTGGAAGAAAAATGCGAAAATAAAGCGGGTTGCTTTATATTACGCGAGAGTGAATCCAAGTATAATACTTTCTTCATCGATGTCTGTACAAAAAATAGGTAATTTTTTTACACATTTTCACACAAACGTGCAATTGTATTGAATATTTTTAGCTTAAAACCGAAGACATTTAAATTAGAGCGTCTTCCAAACAACGACTACATCTTCAACGATGACCCGCGGCGGTTTCCCAGCATAACGCAACTTATGGCAGATTATAATGACCCAGAGGCAGCTATTTACCTTGCAGAATGTATTCCACCATCTGAATATGGTAAATTCCAACCCATCTTTCTATTAAATCACTTTCAATTGTTAAAACATGGTTTTTTTTTAGACAAATCGCCGCTATTATTGTGCAAACGTGAGAATATGCCAGGCGATGCCGTTACGGATGGTTCTTTTGCCGACACAACTTTGCCACATAGTCCAATTTGTATACATACCAAGGATTTGCAAGTTTATAAGGGTAAGTTTTTTTCTTAATTAATTTATTGGCTAATTAATTAGGCCTATTTGTATATTCGAGTTTGCATTTTTTTTTTATTGTCTTGAAATATTTGAAAATCAAGATGCGGTGTAAAAACATTTCGTTCTCAAAATAATTTTAAAACAAGTTATTTTTCACCGATCGCATTACCTTGCGTCAAATTTAAGCTAATCACATGTTAAACGTCTGCTTGGCATATTATATGCTAAAATCTGACTCAAAACAATCATGACATCCCCAATACTTTCCATTAGCTTCATCGCCACCCTTTTCCTCTTCCCATCCACCCTTACCAAACCAGAAACAACCATCACCACCACCACACCCTTGCCTGGTCTGCGAGTCGATTTCGCCACATGCAAGACTACACACCTCGGTTTAGACTACCTCGGCTACGTGGCCTATACTGAGTCACACGTGCGTTGTCAGTCATGGACGGCCAAAGATCCGATCCACCCCATTCCTCGCGGAATTATAAGCAATAGCAGTTTTCCCGAGCATAGTATGAAACGTGCGCGCAATTATTGTCGGAATCCGACTAGAATCGAGGTGGGTCCGTGGTGTTATACCATGGACCCGATGTTGATTGATGAAACGTGCGGGATTCGGTTATGTAGCGTTAGTCAGTGTCGCGTAACTGGGCCGGGCATGGAATATGGCGGAAATCATAGTGTGAGCGCTTCAGGTAGGATCTTAATTAATCAATGAGGAATACACTGAAATATAATGGGTCAAATGTGATGAATTAACAGTGTAGAGACGGAAAATTCGTTGACAACCCAATTAATTTTTAGCCCGGAAGTGTTTAAAATGGGACAAAAATCGCTCAAACATAAAAACTTCCAATTCGACAATAAAACAGGACAAATTCGCTCAAATCCGTTTTCCGGACGAATCGTTATCATCGGCGAAAAAATTCTGCCGCAATCCGGATGGTGATATCGGCGGTCCTTGGTGTTACGTCGATATCGAAGACAGCGATAACATTGAAAAAGACTACTGCGACATTCCATTCTGCGATGATCAGGAGTGTGACGTGTTTACCCGCAATTATAGTAGATACGTTCATTACACCCGATTCCAAGAGAAAGTGGAGAATTTCACGTTTGGTGTTAAGATATGGAATCCGGATGGTTATGTCCAAGCGTCCGCTAGATTGGTGCTTAGTTTGTTTGCTTTACCGGTGACTGGTAAAGAGTTGGAAGATCTCACAATTGGTATTGAAATATTGTTAACGAATACTAAAAGCGGCTTGACTAGAAGCAATAAAGATGCGGTTGAATATGAGCCTACGCCGGGGATTTTAAAATCCACGGAGTATACGTATTTTTCTATTACTTGGACGGCTGGTTTCATCAGTTTGAATCGATTAAATGTTGTCAAACCGATTTTTTTGGCCGAGATGAAGACGAAAAAGAATTTGTTGGGTTTTAAAAAGGACGTGTTTAATTTTTACGCGGCCGATGGTGATGGCGTTTTATGGACATTTCCATTTTGCCATAATAATGAACAGTGCGATATTCATGTAACTAGTCAAGCCTTTTTTCAGCAGTTTAGACAGCTCAGAGAATCAGCTGTTGGAATTGACTTGGAGTTTTTCTTAAAAGTCGCTCATTCGGCGAATTTATTGTTGACTCCCAGCCCTTCAGTAGAATATCCACAAGTAAATAAATTATATCTTCAAAAGCAGTTTTCGTTGGTTCCAAAATGAATAATATTTTCCAGATTGTTCTCCAGCTGTCCCGCAACGATTCGTATACTCGCGTTTTTTCCACAGTATACAAAAACGGTCCTAAAACTCTTCTTGTCGAAGCCCAATACACTGATTTACTTTCGCAATGGCACTGGCGTGAATTTAGCATATCTCTATTCGCAGACAATTTGAATTTTCACAAAACTACTGACGTTGCTTCATTTCTGCTCTTTGAGGTAAAAGATCCCTCTATTAGGAAGATGAGGTGGTTTAGTGTTAGTAGTGATAATACTGTGGCTCATTGGTCCTTCTTTTGCGAACCCGATGCAAAATTTAAAGTAAATAATAAATTTATTTACTTCTTCGATTGTAACCGAAAATTATTTTAGCCTCCTCAAGCATGGTTACCTGAGTGTGCTTTAGATGAGACCGAATTTAATTATATCGGAACTCAAGATGTAACAAGAGAAGGAGCGCCATGTCTTCCTTGGGCTGGAGGTAGTTTAATTCCAGAGAAAACGCGATCTGCTTTTACAAAGAAAAATGAATTGTTTGAAGCTTGGAATTATTGCAGAGATCCAGAGAAAGAAAACAAAGGTTAATAAGTTAATAATTATACAAATGAATTAGTGAACTTCCAACTTCATTAGGCTCTTATTGTTATACTATCATCCCACTTCGATCACCCCCTGTTCAGCGCTCCCTCTGTCGAATTCGCAAATGTAAATCTTCAGAATGCCGCGTGGCAGGAACTGGCAACGATTATATTGGCAAAGTAAATCACACCAGATCAAACCGCACTTGCCAGCATTGGTCCGCTGATTTTCCCGCGAAATTCTTCGAACGAATGTTTAAGGTAACACTCCGTGTCGTATAAATGGCACAGTCACTCGGTAGGATGAGCAATAGAATAGGCTTTTTTTTAAATTTTGATTAAAATATTAAAGCAATAGACTGTTTTAAAGGTGACGCAGTTGTTATATCTTTTTTTTACGAAAATTCATTACCAGTTTGTAAATAGTAGATTGTCTAAAGGTGGGAAATAAGTTTTTGCCGCACGGTGATATAGCGACTTTACTTTCCGATCCTGCTGTAATTGAGGAAGTGCAAAAAGCTAATACAGAGCCGCCGGAAAATGCGAATGGAACGGAAGTAGTTACGACGAAGAAATCGGAGTTGTTAGGAAAACCGAATAAGATTTATAGAGGGGGAAAGAAGACGGTAGAAGAGGATTCGCGAGAATGGTTGGATGATTTTGTGCTGCAAAATAAATTATTAGAAAATAGAGATTGGTTTAATCAGTTTGTTGTGGAATACAAGCTTAAACAGGTAATGCTGAACGCTTAATTATTTTTTGCTTCTTTAATGTTTTTGTTAATTTTTTAGATAAACAAATCTCCTCGCGCTCTCGCCATGTTTAGACGCCATGTTCAGGTGCATCAAGTGAAGCGGCAATATTTCAACACGACGTTATACGCGGACATGTCCGTCGAAAAAGCGGAGAACTTCTGCCGTAATCCGTCGAGGAATATCGCAGGAAGTTGGTGCTACACCTTAGATCCACAAGTACCACGGGATATCTGCGATATCAAAGATTGCGATAAACCAGAGGAATGTATCGTAATATCAAGAGGAAATGGGACAGGTAAAGTTTACATGATGTTAGAATTATAAATAATTCTGGAGAAATTATTGCAGGTCGTGAATTGTATATTTTGCCACAATGGAAAGAGGAAGGAATTCACGGTGGTCTGCATTTTAGTTTGAAACATTGGGATCCCGACGCTCCCGAAGGAATTAAGTTTGTTATGAGATCATTTAAAAGTTTCCCCGATTATACGTTAATGCTCGGCGCGCAGGGAAATCAAAAAATCATCTTACTTAAAAATAAGCACATTGTTAAAGAGAAGACGATGCTACATTTGATACCATCTGGTATAAAAATATTGCGAAGAGATTTTTTTTCGTGTTCAATAGATTAGTTTGTAGGGAAATGGACTTCGTTTTGGTTGCAGATTCGACGAGGTGAAATTCAGTTGGGTTTCGAAGGAGTTCCGCATCCATTTTTTGAATGGTCGGAAAATAGAACGCTTATTCCGGAGCCGGTTTTTATTACGTATACGACTTTAGATGGGCACCCTATGGGGATTTTTTTTAAATGCGACGAATGTCACACGGAAAATACAACGGTCGCGCATTTTTCGAAAATTATGCCTATCGGTACCCATGAAAAAAGTTTATATATTAAAAATTTTTGATGACCGGGTAAATAAATATTTTTTCAACGTTTTGTTTGTTTGTTTGAATATCTAGGTATTTGGGATCAATTTGAGCGTTACCATTATACAAATTTAACATTGCATATTCGTGGCACTGGAAAGTTTAGAATTCGTTTAATGCATTTACCTGGATCGGGCGATTATTATTCTTTACTTATTGACCACCAAAATAGTATAATTAGCTTTACTAAGAGCATAATTTTAAGAACTATCACCTTAAAATCTAACAATACTGATCAAACTATTAAATTATTAACAAACAATACATGGAGTGTTTACAATATTAGTTTTGGAGAAGAATACGTGAAGCTGACAGTGAATGGTAATTAAATATTTATATAAACTTATCTGTTTCTGATGTTCGATTTTTAATATAGGTTCTTTAGTATTTAAATATAAAAGCTCCCAACCTCTCTTGCTATATTGGTTCAGCATCGGTGTAGAAAGTAAAGGCTGGGTTACTTGGGCAGCCAATTGTGAACCTCTGGACATCGATGGCCCGCCTCTGGACGGAGGATGGTCAAAATGGTCCGATTGGCAATGTTCTGTACGTTCAAATCATTAATTTGGTTATAATTTCTCGCCAAACAAACAAATCTCGTCCAGGTAACTTGCGGCGGTGGCGAAGGTTTTCGCACGCGCACCTGCTCAAACCCACGCCCCAACATCTTTGGGCGCATGTGCGAAGGCCCGCCCTCGGCCACGGGACGTTGTAATGAGTTCGATTGCGGCGATATAAGTACGCGCACTATGGACATGGTTCGAGATCACTTGAGGACCAGCAACGCTGCCTTGGTGGTATTTGAGGGGGCATCTGTTACGATTGAAAATTGTACCCCTGTTATAGCTGAGGTGACTAGAGAATCGCCCGAGGGAAAACTTGAGTGGACTTTGAATGGAAAGATTGTTGAAAAAAATCGGTAACAATAGAATATAGCACAGAAACTTTTTTAATATGTGCGTTTTTCGAAAGTCTTAAAAGACTAATGTGAATATTGTTGCTTTCAATTGAATTGTGGTAATAAAATTGGATATTTCTTTGATTTTTTTTTAGCCGCAGACAATTTGACGGTGATAATATTATCATAAACAAGGCTCATGTAAACGATACAGGCGTTTATGTTTATATGCTTTATCGCATCACAAAAGAACGTCTTGTTCTTCATGTCTTTTCTTTAGCAGTTCGAACGGAGTATTATCGTATACACACCCGCGAAACTTTACAAATCACCCTACGAACGCATGCTGTAGTACTAGCGTACATTTACACGGATCTACAACAAGTATTACTTGAACTTTTGCTGTGTTTTCATTTTGTATTGCGCAAATTTTTTCATAGCTTTGGCTTATTAACAATAACACGTATCTTGATTACGGTATCACGACTTTAGCTGCTGTTAGTTCAGAAATAGTGCCGTCTGTAAATATTACGCATCACGGAGAGTGGTACTGCATTATAAAACAGGCAGATTTGCATTTGCAGTGGATCACTAATATTGTTAAAGTCGAGGTACGCTCGAAGCCAAATTTGTTCACGCATCTTAGAGAGGACGATTTGACAGCACCCATTTTTGGTTGGATGAAAACCGATACGAACGTGTTTATTGGGATTGTTTTGATTGTTGCTTTTGTTTGCTCTAGTGTATTAGGTGAAATTTAATTGTGAGGATTTTTTTTTGAAATATTAAATAACAAATTGAATTTTAGCTGTACTTTTAGCGTATCTTAAATATGGTACTTTACCGACGCACGTACGCAAAAGAAGGCGTCGAAATCAATTTCCTAAAAAGGTCCTTGAAAAGGGACAGTTTCATGAATTGCAGCCGATACTCGAAGAATCGGAAACAACAACGGATACAGATGAGAATTCTCCGCAATTCAATAAGGTTTTTTTTAACATGTGATTGTTTTAGTTAAATTAGTTGAAGGCTGTTTTTTTTTCTATTTAAGGGCGAAGAGGACGATCATATTGCTTTACTAAATATCGGGCCTGTTAAGTACGCTTCTAGTACGTCCCCAACAACTGCTCATGAATATGAGAATTATAGCGAATATGAACAATCTGATTCTCAAAGTTATGAACACGAAGAAACTAGTGAATATAGTCCAACTTCAACTACAAAGAATTATGATTTAAAATAAGATTTAAAAAATTTAATATCCTTTGTTGTATTCATATGCATAATTTTTTCGTAGCAAATATAATATTCAGCTGTTACTATTAAGAGAATTTAAAAAAATTGTTATTAAATACAATTTTTCAATGCTTTTATTTTTGAAAATGTTTGAAACTTAATTTAAAATGTGTGTTTTTGTTCCCTTATACCTAAATATTTATGCTTTTCTTTGATTGCAAATTTAATTTAATTTTTACTTTTGCAGGTCAGAAAAAAGAAAGTACCACTGGAATCACAATTGTCTACAGAAGCATGTGGCGACATGCTAAAGGAAAGAAAGTTGAAGCTGCTATGAAAATTCTCAAGAACGATCATCGAGACAAATATTTAAAGGTATAAAATTTAAAACATTAGTGAAAAATGAACGAAATAATTTTTTTTTTTAAATAGTTGATTGAAGCTTAACTGAATTTGCATTTATCTAATTAAAAATTGGTTCGTTGAAATTTGACAATACTAGAGAATATTTTCGCTGTAGGATTTTATGGATTTAGCTGGACAATGGGCATGTTTACAATCTGCTTTTGTCGTCCGTCTTTACGGAGTGACGTTAATGAGCCAAATTTCGATGGTATTAGAATATGTACGGTTTGGCCCTTTGGATCGATACTTAAAAGACAACAAGGCCCGCATTAAGCTCGTTGACTTAATCGAGGCTTCGTCTAATTTGGCTTCCGCTCTTTGGCATTTAGTACGTTTTATTCTATTTCGTCTTATCCACAATACATTTAATTATCATTAAAAAAAAAATTGCATTTAATTTTGTTACTTCTAGGAAGAAAATAGGATAGTGCATGGAAAGATTCGTTGTCGTAAACTTCTTGTGAGTAATCACGATGATAGTTCATTTGTTGTTAAATTATCCGATGGTGGGATTCATACAAGTTTTACATCTCAAGAGTAAGTAAAGAAAAAAAAAGAAAAAAAAAAAATATATATATATATAGCTTGAAGTTTACACTTATTTTTTTATGCCAGAGTTCATTGGATTCCTATAGAATGCTATTCAAACTTGGAGCACGCAAAAAAATCTCCTCAAGCTGATGTTTGGGCTTACGGAACAACATTATGGGAAATTTTCACATACGGCGAAGCTATGAACCAAATGGACCATATAGAAACAATGCGGGTAAATTTGAATAAACTTTTAAATAACGCATTTTATTTTTAAAATAATGAATAACTACATAAACTGTTGCGATTTAATCAATCTCATCATTACACGTTTAACATGATATCTACATTTTTACACATAAAGTACTGTAAATTAAACTATAGCCTAAATAATCCGCTGGTAAGAGCAAGTAACACAATTAATAATTATAGCATCGATCTTCTATCAGTTGATAAGCTCGCTTTTCGAAAAAAACAACCTAAAAATATCATTATTTAGTTAAAACACATTTAAATTTTTTGTTTATTTTGTAACTTTTAAATATCTGTATATTGTGAAAATGCCGATGGTGTTAATAAAGAATTAAATTAGTTCGATATAAATTAATTTTTCAGTTGTACGCCAATGGCAAGCGTTTGGCACAGCCAGCTGCTTGTCCCAACGACATCTATCAGATGATGCGCGAGTGTTGGGAACCTGATCCTCATCGGCGCCGCCAACCGCAGTCGATCATGCGCGACATCAACCAGATCATGTACCAAGTGTATAATTCGCGCCGGACACATGCGTACGCCAAACTCAAACATGTCGATGAACATCAGCCGCAACAGCTGAGGCCGACGTCCGCTGGCACAACTGCAGCCGCTTCGTCGACGTCAACGACGAGTTTGTTCTCAAATACTACAGGTGATAAAAAAATAGATTCGTTGTTGAATTTGAATGAATAATTTGCGAAATCTTTTTTAGAAAGTACCTGTTTAGGCTATCAAGACGAATTGTTATCGATGACAACAATGAGTGAAGTTGATAGCGATTTATCTTCGACGTCGAGTTTTGGTGAAATTGGACAATCTTTTGGCCGAGGATGGATTTCACATTCAGATGTCCGTCTGTGCATTTATATATTATTCATTGTAACTAATAATAGTGTATTCTAGGATTTGTTGAATCAAGAAGACTCTTTATCTTGCGATTTTTCAAATATTTTGTCGAACTTTCATTTTTCCACCGCCACAGCCACAACATCGCTCGATAGCATTAATTCTATGCAGTCTATATTTGAATTGGACGATGATTGTAATGTCATTTTACAAGGAAGAATAGGACAAGTTAGTGTTACCACTGCGTCTACAAAAAAAAATCGACTCTAACGTTGTTCTACTTTAAGGGATTTTATGGAGAAGTGTATAAAGGTAGTTTGGAACATATCAGCGATAAAGAAGCGGAACCAAAGCAAGTCGCTATTAAAAAATTAAAGAAGGCAGCTATATCCTCGTGTATTCAAGATTTTGAACGAGAAATATCCATTATGAAGGTAAAATATTATAAATTTGTAAAAGAAAACTTTAAAGTTTTAGTTTTGTTTAGAATTTCATATTTTTAGGGATTAAAACATCCAAATATAGTTGAAATTCTCGGCGTTTTGCAAGAACCCGAAGTATCATTAGTGATGGAATTTGTACACCACGGATCGTTGCAAAGCTATTTGAAAATTTACAGAGAAACTTTGACTATTAAACAGCTATTAAGTTACGCTTTGGATATTGCCAAGGTATCATATAAATGGAGTATAATCTGATTAATAATGTATGAAAATACAAAATTTTGTAGGGTATGGAATATCTTGGCGAGAAAAACATTGTTCACCGTGATTTGGCCGCTAGGAACATTTTAGTAGTGGACGAAAATCACGTGAAAATATCCGATTTTGGATTGGCTCAAGTTATTGGCACCAATGACTATTATATTTTAAAAACGAATCGGGAATTACCCATTAAATGGCAAGAGTCAATTCTTTTTTAGTAAATAAAGGGAAACTTTGCTTCATTTTATTTATTTTTTGTACATTTTAGGTATGCTTTGGAAAGCTTAAGGGACGGTAAATTCTCTCCCAGATCAGATGTGTGGTCGTATGGGGTCACTATGTGCGAAATGTTCTCCTATGGAGAAGAACCCGTGTTGCCGCTAACTCGGGAGAAGATCGAAGGACAAGAGCAACAGATTTTATTAAATGCGTTAGAAAGTGGCGCGAGGTACATTTTCAAGGCTGCTATTATTTATTTTTTTGCTTAGAAAATTAGCATTGAAACCCAAAAACTACAGAAATATTAGGCTAAAAACTATTTTCAGGTTTCCTTGTCCACCGGTTTGTCCTCAATCCGTTTACGTACGTATTATATATCCTTGTTGGTTGGTTGATCCGCATACACGGCCATCATTCACACAACTTTGCGCAGAGATTAAAGACTTATTGTTACAGTACTAATTTTAATTGTATTTTAAATTGTGTTTTAATCATTGACTTTATATATTTGTATTTTGCATTGTTTTATAATGCAAAATTGATTTTAATAATTGTATTATAAATTGTATTATAAAAATAAATCTAAAACTACGTATTATATTCACAACATTAAAAGGAAATATCGATTATTCGAATTTAAATTTCTCAATTTGCCGCTTCTGTACGCGCGCGCGCGCCATCTGCAAATTGGTGAAATTCTCGAAGCCCAATACATGTCTATCTCACTAATCTTCATTAATATCTGCATCTATTCATTCTTGTTTGCAAAGTGACTACAAAATACTGTATACGCGACATACGTCTCGTGCGTCATTTGTCAGTCCAGACAGATGAGGTACCCACAACATACCGCAATGAAGCTAACGTCCATGGTGGTGAAAATGGAAGGAAATATATTTAGTCAAACGCAGGTGATATATCGGTGCCGTTCAATATCGACTGAGTGTTTGAGCAAACAACGTTACTTGTGATTATTGTGCAACCCCCATTAGTTAGTGCGTGAATAATGGATACGATGAATGTTCCTCACGCTGATAATCCGGTCGGTACACCTCCATGTCCCACGTCCCAATGTTCCAGACCAGATCAGGTACAGCAAACGGATTAGGTCGAATTACTCATACCACTATCTCTCACAATGCGCTTAATACATTTGCAGAATTAACGAATTGATTTTCGAAGGCTGATCTTGAAATCGATAATGAATGTTGTAGGGTAGTCTGCAGTCGTTTATCCATTTCCATCGCAGCTGTCTATTTTATATTGTATTTGCTTAATTATATAAAAATTTGGTCTATTTATTTATTAGGTGCAGTCGGTAAATTAAATGGATCATTGCTTTTATTAATAATTCAACATGTCTGTTTAATGATGGGACGTTTCTTCTTAATCTACTTTAGTAATCGATGCAAAATCTTAAATTGTAATTCATTTGTGGCGATTTATGATTATTCGACATTCCTTTGACCTTCACGCGCAAATATTACAACGTTTCAACTATTATTAAATAATATTTGCATGTTCCTTTTTTTAAAATTGTACATTTTCTTCGCCAGGAGAGAAAGCAGCCTTACTTATCAACTACCTCCACCGCTAATGCGGCGCCATCGTCGTCGTCTGACGCCGCTACTGTTCGTAGCCCGTCGGCAACAGCCAGCCCACCGCCCAGCTGCGCCATCTGCCTGGGCGCCTTCGTGAACAAGTGCATGCCGGACATTTGCATGCACCAGTTCTGCTTCAACTGTCTGCTGCAGTGGTCCAAAGTGAAGGCGGAGTGTCCGCTGTGCAAACAACCATTCCTCTCGATTATTCACAATGTCCGCTCGAACTACGAGTACGATGAGCACTTTATCGAACGGCCACCCGATCCAGAATACTACCTACCGAATGCGCCGCAGCCGAGACACTTTCAGTTTCGGTAAGAAGCGACATGATTTTATATAGAACTTGTGTGTTATTTCGATTAGGAACTTATTTTGAGTCGATTTTATTGTTTATTGCAGGACAACATTTACGGTGGATCCACGCGGAGAATTGGCAATTCAGCAGATGCTGTCAAGTCATCCGTTGACCTTCCCAATTGAACTTGGTGTTTATAACCCATTCACGAATCGTATGCATAGACATGCTGAAAGGTATTTTTCTTTCTTGCGCATTAAATTGAATGTCCCGATTTGAATGTCTCTTACGTTCAGGGCTGCCAGGGGACCACGTTCGGAAAGACGTACTTATGTATCGACGCAGGGCTACCGACGCACCCTCTACGAGCAGGATTTGTGGGTCGTTACTAATCAAAACGGTGCTGATACGTACCGGGAAGCCAATCCGGAATACTACAGGTAAACCGATTCTATAAAAAGAATTATTATTTTGTTCCATTCATATAATTACCTCATAATGTATATTTTGCAGGAACAACGAGGGCGCCACCACTCGCCTCGTTCCATGGCTGAACAGGGAACTGTTGGTACTGATGCAGAACCCTAGCAGCGACGATGTGACGAATCTTATCCTCCAAATATTGACCGCGTTACCGCGCCATCATATATTCAGTCGCTACATGTTGCGCGATGTGCTGCAGCCGCACTTGTACCAAAACATCGAACATTTCGCCCACGAGTTCTACAACTTCATGCGATCTCCGTTGGATATGATCGGGTTAGTTATATATAAATATATATAAATGCACGATTTATATCTATATGAATGGAATTTTTAGCTTTGGCAATACAATACTTGCAAATTTAGAATCATGAGATCATTTTCTACTAGAAAATCTACAATTCATTCATTTTATCGACCTCTATAAAAATTAAAAACTGACATGGGACCTCGATATAAAAATATTTATAAATGCTCACTTAAAATATTTTAAATACATACTTTTGAAATGTAATATACAATTTTGAAATATTCATCTCCCCACTTGCAGATTCTAAATTTGGAGGTCAAAATCTATTAGAAAATATCATAAACTCACTTTCAAAAAAGTAAAAAAAATACTAAAAAATTCATTCTAGGATACCCTGCTTATTTTGATTTTTTAGTTTTTTTGACGATATTTTCTAAACTATTAATCTTACATTAAAACCATGTACAGATTTAGAATACCGAGATCATTTTCTATTAGATAGCGCCACCATTTAACCATGCGATTTAAAAATGGATTGAGAACATGGGAATTCAAAAATGTCCCTAATCTATATCTTCGGGAAGTATTCATTTGTGATTTCCTTTCCCAGGTATGACCGCAGCTGTACCCACGGCCCGCGCGTCATCGAAAACGTCATTCTTGACGACCAATCATCGGACGACAGCTACATCAGCACCGTCCTCCTTCTAGACCAAACTCAGTCGACAGCCTCCACCTCATCAACCAATGAAGCTGTTCGCTTGCCCTTACATATGCCGACGCCCTTCGCTTCCGCCATTATTGCCAATAATGACATCATCGAAATCCCCGATTCGGATGGCCCGGATTCGGACGTGATACTCCAGACGCCGCCACCTCCCACGATTGTCGACCTTCTGCACGATTCCACCGATAGTGACGTTGGCAGTGCTTCTGGAAAGGCTGTCGTGCTCGAGCAAGGTGTCGCTAAGCAACACGATTTGGACACAAGTTCGGTACAAGAAGTCGTAAGTGATCCAAAACACTAAGTTGATTTTCTATTACCTTTTATGGATTTACTAATAGTTGTGTTTTTAGGATTGTTTGGACGCTGGTCCATCGACATCTCGTGCTATGAAGAGACGTGGTGTTAATCGTTGCACACGTCATGACGAATATATGGTCGATCGGAAGACAGTGTTGCCGTTAAAGATTCGTCTCAAGCGCAAACGACATCAACCTTCCAAACGATCCAGCTCCAAGTCGTACCATTGCTGTAAAAACGTCGCGGAAGGATATTCCAGCTCGTCCAGCAGTTAGTAGCTACAAATCAAACAAACATTAAAGTCAAACACTATATTTCTATTTAAATAGATGATATATCTCTGCAATCGCGCCTAAAACGTCGCCGGAAGTTCCACAAGAAGAAGTACATGCGCAGGGAAGTGGATTCCAGCTCAGACTCCAGTTCGTCCTCTAGCAGCTCCAGGGACCATCAACAACAACAAGCGAACAATTCCTTCTCGTCCTCGGATGATGACGAACCTCTGTCTTCCATACGGAAAAATGTAAATATGCACCAACGACCGGCTGCTGATTATGGACAAACGGGTAATAGTAAGAGTCCAACGAAGGTGAGGACGAAACGAGAAGTACGAGAAGGAAGAGGCCTTCATGCACAGAGGGGAGCGGGTAGTACGAGTAAAAGCACCTGGGTACCGCCCGGAGTGTTTGAGGTGAGTTAGTTTATAGTCCAAAAATAAAAATTGTGTAGAATATCACCCAATACCGCAACTGGAAGCGTTTAAAAATAAAAGTTTTTTTTATTCGTCACCTAACCATAGTTTAATAGCTAGGATGCGCATTTCGAAGGCTATGCCCCCATCTTCAGTAGCACAAGACAAAGACTAAATAAAATACCTCGTGTCACTAATCGTAGTTGTTATATAACTGAAATATAGTCTATTTTTTTGACAAAAAATATTTTACGTCACACAGCTCTATATACGAGTTAAACTAAGACTTATTGCGTTATTGCTTCCTCCACAAACAGCCTTCGGAGCCATGTCGTAGTCCCTTTTTTTCCTCCCCCGTATCCTCCCCCTCCAATAACAGTCAGAGCAGCCGGTACACACCGGAACCGGTGGGCGGCGGCAGCGCACCCCACCACCGGCGCAACAACATCCCCACCCAATATCCCCTCTGCTACTTCAGCAGTCAACCCGTTCAGGAGTACCGGTGCAATAATTACGACCCGGCTCCTCCGTCGCATTCGCGGTCGCACACGCCGCCGCTGCCCGCGCGCCCATACTCACCGTTCGTGTCTTCGGTTCAGCGCCGGCACGACTACTATCGATCTGTGGCGTTGCCACCGTGGGCGGCCGTCGGTGGGCCCAGTACTAGTAGCGCGGCCGGTGCCCGGGCCAGTGCACGTGAGCTGAGTGGTCCGTTCGCCTGTGACAGGTGCTTGCGTTAAATGCGGGGGGCTATGGGTGTAATAATAGTAAAGTGTTTGTAGGGACAATCTTTCGTATCGGCTGCAACGGCAGCACGATCCAATGTACGACCCGATGTGGAATGGGATGCGTTCGGAGCACGCGCGGGCGGGTGGTGAGGCCGACACTGCCGCTTTGAGCTTGCGCAATTGCAATCCAAACTGATGATTTATAACTGTTGCATTCATATTTTGCCACGAGATTGCTTAATTTTGTTCATTTGTGACGAAATATTCAGAACATTTTTTTTTTTATACGTCGCGCAATTTAAATTTATCGAAACCTTCGAATTATATTTATTATTGGACTGCTCTGGCATTTTTGATGGTCAGAAAACCATTGCATATAAATCTACTGTATGTTTTGTTTTAACTATAATTTAGTTTTGTACTTTCTATGTTTTTTTAAAGTGAAGAATTAAATATAAGATTGTGAAGAAATTGAAGCTACCATTGAGACTTTAAATAGTAATTACTTAACGTGTACTTTGTTGTATATTAGTTTCAAGAATTTAATAAACATTTGAATTTTTATCGTAATTTTTAAAATAACGTTAGACGAGGCGGTTTTACTAAACCTTTATTTCGATAGATAACAGTCTGTATATAAAGTAGTAGATTGATTTAAAATACTAAGACAAAGTACAGTAAAAGTATATTAAACGATTTAAAAAAATATTACTACGGTATTAAATAATAGTATAGAATATCACCATAATACCGTAACTTACAGCATTAAGTAGATAGATGTACATTTCGTAGGCTATGCCCCCATCTTCAGTAGCACAAGATAAAAACGAAATAAAATATTTCAAATGAATATTTTATTTAGTTAATTTAATTATTTATTCTAAATAAAAACTAAATACATCTAGCTACTTAATGCTTTAAGTTACGGTATTTGGTTGATATTCTATAATTGATGTGTTTAAGGCTTACTTGGTGATATTGCATTGTAAATTAAATACGGGGGGAATTAAAACTATTTTTTTATATCACAATAGGATATATAAATTTATTTATAAAATTATATTTCCTATTGTGATATATAAAACAGTTTTAATTTAATATTCTATAATATGAAACGATGATAAAAACTTAATTTAGTAAATATTGATTGCATTTTCCTTACATACCTTCAATTAGCAGATTTGCGCCAATTATAATGAGCTGAAACTTTTAACTCCTTATCTTGCATATTTATAACATTGGCAAATGAAAAGATGTAAATACTTTTTCTTTTTATTAAAATTTATTGTGATGTAATCACATGTTGAATAGTATTTATACAATTATTTACACATAAACTTATATTAGCACAATACTACTAAAACTGCATTAATAACGACTTCTTTAATGCAATTAGGAATGCAAAGAGGTTACACAATTGATTTTTTTTTATAGAACTGCAATATGATTTATAATACATTTTTATGGACGCGGAAAATGAAATAATGTCGCCCTATTTTACACACTTAACGATGATCGACTGTTTAACCAGAATTGGTGTCCCGAGACGGCCAGAGTGACCAAATAAAGGCAGGCGGCTATCCAGCAATTATACGCGTTCTACAAAATTACAATTCACATTAACGAGCGCCCTATTAAACACGAAAGGTAAATAATATAACAAACTTGTGTGTATCCCTGATCTGCGACAGCATAAAACTCGTCCAAATTGAATTCCTGATCTTCCTCCGGCTCATACTCGGGCAAATCTTCCGCTAACGCCACCGAGTGCACATAGTAAAATATTCCCATTAGAGACTGCAATCAAATTCGCCGTAATTCCACGGGATGTTAACGATTGGAAATACTTACGAGTTGTATAACTCCCCATACACTGATCACTAATCCGCACAGGGATAGCTTTGGCCCGCAAATTGCCATTTTTACAATGATTTTAGAAAAAAATAAGTTACTTCAATTGTAGTCGCAATCTAATCATGTGATTCTCCAGCTCGAAACGTTTGCTTTAGCGCAACCCAAAATCAATGATTATGAGCGCCTGCCAACTTGAATGACGTGATCAGCTGATTCATTTATAAATACGCAGGCGCGAGCGAAAATTTGATGAAAATTAAATAAATAAATATGTAATAAGAATTCGTTTTCTTATTACATTCTTATTAAATATTTTCTTTTGTATGTATCTGATATTTTGTTTTCCATTAATTCTGGTTGATAATAGTTGGACACTTATAGTAATGCGTGTTCCGCGATACAGCGGTGTGTTTGAAGTAGCCTACCTTTATGTGATACTAGTTGCCAGATAATCAGTGTGTTGAAGACTTACTAAGTCAGATCATTAATACCTACTATTAAGCATCCTGTGATTTATGGTAATTATTTTTTACAAATTTTTCGTAATTTAATTTTTTTGAGTATATAATTACAAAATATTAGCGTAGCAAATGCAAAAAAAATCGTACAACCATAGATTATTCTGGTGCAATTTTAGTTGCCTATAATTTTTTCTATATTAGTATTCATTGCCAACTGTAGTTTAGTTTAAAATCATTCATTGGTTATTCTCAGCCATATTCCGTAATTATATGAATTCAATAATTCTATTTATGAATGGTGCGAAAGCCATTAAAAGTCGAAAATGTACTAACTTAAAGATGTTTTTCTCACTTTTCTAATTTAACGATATCATATACATTGAAAATCAATGTTCAGAATAGTCTTTTAAAATATAATATTCATCACTATTAAGATTCCATTCAACATCTTTAATAAAATCGGAACTTTCATTGACCCTTGAATTTTTATTTTGTGTTTGATTCATTTTTGAAATAATATTTTTTTCCAAGGTTTCAGACTATATATTTATTAAGAATTATAAGTTTTCGTTTGTATTTATATATAATTGTAATTATAACATATTTAATGATATGTCTTCGTCGATTGTATAGAAGGGAGATAGGGCTTTGTACTTCACCATTCCAATATGAATTGTGTTTTGTATTTGAATGATGAGGGATGAGGCTAACTGCCACTAGATCACCCCATGGTACGCACCCAGCATACGTTATGTGTGATTGGGTGATACAGAAAGTGTCTAACGAGTTGGCGTGGTACTCCTTCGGTGATATGGAAACCCACGCAGCTCTTTATTCTATTTTTTTCAGACGTTTTTAGCCATTTTTTGCAAATAAAAAAAAATATTTAAACCGACTTAAGTGATAGGCGCAGAAGAATTATCGAAATAAAAATAATAATAGAAAATTTTAAAAACGCTAAATGCTAACTTCGAAAATGTATGTTTTATTAAAGTATTCATGTTCCATATCAAAATCTTTCGTCGATTTCGATCAAAATTTTTTAAATTTCCAGAATAACGTAAAATGACTAGAAATCGTCCTAGAAACAAATTTTAGAGATTTGCAATTCAATCAGAAAAAGTTGGAAAAATTGTCGAAAAAGTGCAAAGGAGGTGTATACTTCTTTGCACTTTTTCGACAATTTTGATCAAAATCGCCGAAAGAATTAAAATTTTCGACAGGTATATATATATTTATGTATACCTGTATATATATATATATATATATATTCGTCCTCAAATATCGTAGATTTTGAGGATGAATTAAAAAAATCAGAAAATAGGCTAGAACGACTATAAATGGTCCTAGCTAACGTTTTTACCGAGTTCCGGTACAATCGGAAAAATTCGCGGAAATCGTCGCAAAAAAGTTGAAGGCTTATACTATGCAAAAATCGTCGATTTTCGCGATGAATAAAAAAATTCAGAAAATAGGCTAGAACGACTATAAATGGTCCTAGCTAACGTTTTTACCGAGTTCCGGTTCAATCGGAAAAAGTCGCGGAAATTGTCGCAAAAAAGTTGAAGGCTATACCAATGACAATGTGTACATAGACGTTGCAAGTCCATATACGAAAACGAATCAAATTTAAGCGGTTGATTTTCATGTGGCGACATCTGTCGATATCTTCCCCCCGAGAAATTGGTGAAGATAACTGAAGACTGCGCTAGTATATTGATCAAATACGCGGGAACGAAATTTTGACAATTTTCCATTTAGTGTGGCGCCATTGTCTCCCCATAAGCAATATGTTAATTGATTCAATACGCGCGGTGCGTTCCCAATCGACATAAAAGAAGCATTCGATTACTGTGCGCGGGAAAATATGGCCACGGTCAGCTGTTCGACATCAGCAACATCAAAACAATGAATAAATGTGTTAAACATTGTGTTAAACATTGAATATGTGTTCAACAACCCGGGAGAAATGTTTCACAAATATTTCACTTTTGTCGATTTTTATCAAAATTATCGAAAAATTATCGAAAAATTATCGAAAAAAAACAGAGGTATATACTTGTCGATTTTCATCAAAATTATCTAAAAATTATCGAAAATTATCGAAAAAAACCACAGGTATATATACACGACTTTTTCACTTTTTTCGACGATAATTTCAACTTTTACCGTTTGAACCGGAAATCAGTAAAATATAGTTTTAAGGCGATTTATAGCCATTTTGCATTGTTTTGGGCAGCATTTGTTAAACTTTGACGAAAATTGCCAAAAAACTCGGAATATTTCAAAGGTATATATATATACACGACTTTTTCACTTTTTTCGACGATAATTTCAACTTTTTCCGTTTGAACCGGAAATCAGTAAAATATAGTTTTAAGATGATTTATAGCCATTTTGCATTGTTTTGGGCAGCATTTGTTAAGCTTTGACGAAAATCGCCAAAAAAATCAGAATATTTCAAATGCAAATGCTGCCCAAAACAATGCAAAATGGCTATAAATCGTCTTAAAACTATATTTTACTGATTTCCGGTTCAAACGGAAAAAGTTGAAATTATCGTCGAAAAAGGTGAAAAAGTCGTGTATATATACCTTGGAAATATTCCGATTTTTTTGGCGATTTTGTTCAAAGTTTAGCAAGTGCTGCCCAAAACAATGCAAAATGGCTATAAATCATCTTAAAACTATATTTTACTGATTTCCGGTTCAAACGGAAAAAGTTGAAATTATCGTCGAAAAAGGTGAAAAAGTCGTGTATATATACCTTGGAAATATTCCGATTTTTTTGGCGATTTTGTTCAAAGTTTAGCAAGTGCTGCCCAAAACAATGCAAAATGGCTATAAATCGCCTTAAAACTATATTTTACTGATTTCCGGTTCAAACGGAAAAAGTTGAAATTATCGTCGAAAAAAGTGAAAAAGTGGTGTATCGTCTTAAAACTATATTTTACTGATTTCCGGTTCATTTATAGTCATTTTGAATGGTTTTGGGCACTTGTTAAACTTTGACCAAAAACGACGATAAATCGAAATATTTCAAAGGTGATTTAACAAATCACCTTTGAAATATTTTATATATTGACGATAAATCGACGATTTTTTTTTTAACAAAAAAAAAATCGTCGATTTTCGCGATGAATATAAAAAATCAGAAAATAACCTTATTTGCACTTTTTCGACTATTTCTTACATGTTTCTACATTTTTTTCAAAAATTTGCACTTTTCGGGAGTGATTTTATGAAATTTTCTATAAAATTGCTTCTAAGAATATAGAATTTCAACGTACTTTCAACGTACTAACGGGAAATGATCTCACGATTCCAAATCTGCAATTAGTTTTCCTGTAGGAACTTTAGTTTAGGAGATATCGTCAACATTCACCCACCCGTTCTTACTTGAAATTTTCAGCTTTTTGTTATTACGACAAATAGAATAAGAATTTTAATTTTAATTTTTTTAGAGTTTTAACATAATTGAAAAGCCAAAGAAACTGATATGAAAAAAATCAGAGGAATTAATTATTCAAAATAAATTTTAGTATACAATTTATATAAAATAAAACGACTTTTTGTTGTAATTTTTTAATAAAAATTGTTTTATATAGAAATATTTGTATGTATCTGTCAAGTTATTTTAATAATTTATTAAAAAAAAAATTTTTAATTACTTTTGTTGTTTGTTTTTTCTTATTTTTTTGTTTTATAAAACAGCAAATAACGAGGCAAGACATTTAATCGAATTTAAAAAATTAAATGTACATTCATTAATTATATTCACCCATTTTTAGCATACGTGATGTTTGTTTTTTCCACAAGTCCTTTTCTGTACATAGACAATCGTGGGTGTGTATTATTATTATCCTTAATTAAGTCATCTTTTGTTTTAGAATCTCTACTCGGCCTATTTCCCTGTAATTTACCAACAATGGCAACAGATGTCGTGACTGTTGTACTTTCATCCACCGTTTTCACCATTTTTTCTCTTCTATCATCTTTATTGGTAACATTACTCGGCAACGGAATCTTCACATATAATATCTCGTTCATCTTACTTCCATTTTTGATATCAAACTCGATATCCTGTTCACGGTGTTCTTTAATCACCGCCAGAAGATTTTCCAACGCTGACGTTTTCGAATCCGCCGCCATTTTAGCCATTTTATTCCTATCGAACTTCGGCTGAAACTCCGCACTGGCATTGGGAGGACTGGTCCTATGCAAATACGACACTGGCCAAAATCTGGGCTGTTGGGTGAACCCTCCAGGTTTGGGCGGCTCCAGGAACTGATCATGGAACTCCATTTCGTATTCATTGAGGCTTGGCCTTCGCGGCGGTATTTGATTATTCGAAGCTTGCGGTCGATGTGGTCTGAAGCTTGGGAATAGTGGCAGGTCATCATCTGGTCCATATGGTTTCGGATGGTACAATGGTGGTTTGATAAATGGCTTTTCTATGGGGGGTCGTAGAATTTTTTTTTGTCGAGGTATGTACGGGTAATAACGTTCGCTGCATTTACGCCATTGGGTGTATTCAGGTCCAACGTAACACCTGAAGGAAAAATTGATATAATTTATTTTGGCAAAAATTAAGCTCATTAGAGATTTTTTTTGTTATTTGGTAACTAATGTGTCATTCTCTAATCTGAACGATTCTTTTTGAATTAAAGTTTTATTTACCAAGGATATGAGAAACCTTCAGAATATCCACATTGATGGGCGGGCCTGCAGCAATAATCCCATTGGTTTGAATCACCCCCTTCCAGCTCGCAATACCAAAATCCAGCCACCTTATTTTCCCTACACATACTGCCACGTCTGCACGGCCATCCACTGACACTGAAAACGCGCCACGTGTCCAACGCGTAAATTGGATCTACAAACAAACCAACATTTAAACACCAAATCACAATTTCGCATCATCTTCTCATTCCGTACCATAACCTTGCCGATCACTAATTGGCAATTTATCATCATCCGACCCGAGCCGTTCTTCCAACAAATTGCTGCCAATGTTGCTCGAAGCAAATCCCACACATTCGGGGTTGTAGTTATCCCAAGCAAATAGCCAACTATCAGGGTCTGATTTGTAGTCAATATCGGATAGTAGGTCCCTTTGCAAAATGTCGGAGAGATCGCAGTTTGGTTGGCCATGATTCGAGTCTGAAAGCCGGAAACTGAAGGACATGCATTGGAACAACGTCCCTTGACGCATGGTGCTACATTCCGCTTTGCATTCGAATTCGGTATTGACGAAAACAGATTTTCGAATGGCCTGTAGTGCCAATCGAGCTGGTGTTCCATATCCAACATAACACACTAAACAAATTTTCCAATTTCCAAAAATAGAACAAATACTTAGGCCCTTATTACAGATTGCAGGATTAAACGCTGCACACGTTCAAAACTGTTATTACACAGCACTGTGAAATTTTTGCACCGCGTTTTGAAATCGGTGAAGTACTTGTCTATACGTAAAATAGTAGTTAGTATAAGCCAAAGGCAGTCAGGCCTCTTCCTTTATACCCTGTACTTCTTTGTGTTAAATACATATGAAATATCACCCTAAGCAAGCTGGTTTTAATAGGCCGAATCGTACCGGTTTTGGGGCGGTCAGTGCTGCATTCTTGAAGTTTAACAACATCCGGAATTGTTGCTCTTAATTTACGTGTTTCTTACATAAAAGTATAATTTGTGAGAAAAATGTTTGAAGGTAATCGGAAATCGTAACTAATATTTAAAAAATACAATTGTACAGTAATCTCAGTGAGTGACAGAAGATTTGTTTAATTCTGCTACTACTGATCATGGAAGCTTTGCTTGTCGAAATATAAATTTATATAATTTTTTTTATAGACAAGTAATTCATCAATTCCAAAACGCTGGGGCAAAATTTCACAGTGCATTGGAATACCAGTTTCTGCAGCCATCACAGCGGGACAGTCGAAAAAGGCCCTTACACTGATCAGTTTTGGCACCGATAACGTGACTGTTATGCAACTTCATATTGAAGTGGTTTGGTTCACAACCATGGCCAAAGCTTCCTCGTTCGTAAACCTCAAAACCGGGTTCGTAAATCAGTTGGGACCGTGGGTCAATCTCTAAGAATGGCCAGTCGGTTAATTGGCAGTTATCAACTGATCCTCCAATAATGGGCGATCCATACCTTGAACAAAATAAACAAATTCTTGCGATGAAAAAGAAATATATTTTTGCAATTTACCTGAAGCTAAAAGCTCTGCACGTAAACGTTACACTTTTCAAACACTCCAATTGGCAATTGACTATCGAGTCGACATTTAAAGTATCATGCACCACAGAAGTGTCCAGTCGTTGGCCACTTCTCGTATGCCAGAAGCAATCTGTAAAAATTCCCTGTTTAATTCATGAGATTTCTAAATTTTTTTGTGCACGCAAAAGAGGTACCGCTGTTATCTTTCCCTTTAATCATCGGTTCTTCGCATTTCTTTTGATTATTCATTGTATAAACATCAAAATCACGATCTGGTTGAAGGTCGTTGTAAAAGTCCAACATTTTGTAATTTTTTTCGCTTAAGTAACAATTATCTGTAGGCCCGTCTAAAGTTACGGTATACCTAAAATAGTATGAATATATTTTTTATATTTCGACATTTCGACGATTCTATGGTTAATTTTTTGGAGCGTTATTGACCTGAAAGCGTAGGAAAGGCAGTTAAATTCTTTTATTGCGAAACAAAGAGATTCGCATTCGTAGATATTGGCGACTGCGAAAATTTTTTTAACCAAACTCTTGTGGAATCTAAAACCAGTAGCTGATCTAAGAGAACATTCTGAAATGTAATTTGTAATTATTATTTCGCAATTTTTAATGGATAAAAATATACCATCTTTGAGGAATTGATTACCACCAATCCGAGCGTTATGTTTATGTTCCACAGTATCATCGGGAACAACAGGAAACGTATTTTCCACAATATGATTCAGGTCTTTATTACCAATTCCCGCGCCATACAAATATCCTTCATATTGCAATGGATCCATTTCCTTATTATATTCACGATACGGCGGTAATAATCCGATATTATTCGTTCCGTGGCCGTATCTTCTATCCATCAGGTAATTTCGTCTGTTGTTATCATCCAGACCGACAACAGATGATTGGTAATGTATTCCCCCGTACGTGGTACCCGCGCCATATTGGCCTAAGGCGCCCCAACTGCCGTTCTGGCTCCAATCATTACGATCTTCATACCCTAGCTGCGAATAGCGCGGAAGATACGATTGACCTGGACCTGTTGGTAAGTAGGAATGAGGTCGAAAATGTTGTTGGTGGTGGCTTAGGTAATGACCTGTTGGGGGGAGGTTTTCGTTTTGTCAATGCCGTTCGTAGATTTCGATCAAATTGATTGATTAAAAGTAACAACAAGAAGTGTTTTGCTGTTTATGGTTTCGGTATTTCGCTGGGTTAGTATAAATTTAAACATTTCTCAATTAAATTGTATATCAAATCAACTGATTCTACTCACCAAGACATTGTGTAACTTCTGCGTGAATAAATTGAGGAAGAAAAGAGTAAAAACTATGGACAGCGTGTTCGGAAAGTAAAGGTGCTAGAGGCGTAGAAACGTGGCTGCTTTATTTGATAAAAAGTGGCAAAAAAAATTACACAAGCGTAATCTATAATAAATCTAAAACGATTGCAGTTTTATTTACGAGGTAACTTATTTTTACGTAAGCTTACACTAAACAATCTAAAACACAATATTTTAAAAGTCGTTAATACTTAACTAAAATAATACAATTTACCTTGCCCCATAAACTCTCCATTCAATATCAATATAGGGCAGCTTACCTCCTCTCTTATCATCAAAGTAGTATCGCCTCGAATCACCGTAGCTCGGCCTTCGATCATCACCCCCGACCTGGCCATCTGCAGGGCGCACGATTGGATCTCGCCCCCTGTTCCTATCGCCCTCATACAGTCCGACTCTTCGATTGTCCTCGCCTCGGCGATCGTATTGTTGCTGGTGCGGCAAATAACCACCTTCCCTCGGAGGTAAGCGGTTTCGGTTTCGGTCGCAATCGCGATCGTCACGATTCCGCTCGTAATAATCGTAATCGGGGTCTGGTACGATGTCGCGGCGCAGGTCTAGGCGAAGCAGTGGCATGTCCAACAGTTCGCAGTCGCCGTTTCCGCGACCCATTGGGTCTAACCTAAAGATGAGTGAATGCGATTTTACGAATAAATGAATAAAATATCAAACGAACTATTCATATGTTAATAACAGTTTTGTGCAAACACCCATTTTTCGTTAATTACAGTTAAAAAGTTTTATATTGTTTCAAAATGAACACGCTATATGTATTATTGTACAATTAGGAAACAATTGAGTCATATAGAAATACTGCATATTCTATATGAAAAGATACAATAAAAATTACAGTAAATTGTATAGTATAAGTGTTGTATACGACGAAATATATTTTTTATAAAATTACTAGATTTAGTAGGGGAAAAGAGAAGTATTTGGAGAATATTACAGCATTAATCCTCAATCCTTAGGATTGAGGACTATTAAAAAATATATATATTAATTGAGATTCAATTTAAGTTTTCGTTTGACATTTGTGTGTATTTACAAAGTCCTGTCAAAATATGTAAACAAATAATGGCCATTTAAAAAATAGTGTTTCTCATTTGTCAATGGAATCGGTTGCTATGGTTACTATGTCAAAATATTAAATCGGCGGCCATTATGAATTTACGATATCATATGGCAAAGACGTCAAACTGACGTTTATAAAGTCAAAACATCATAGCAAAATGTAAATAAACATACTTTACTGCAAAACTTCACCAGTTTTGATATATTTTAAGCTATTTAGACATGGGATTATTCCTACATCATTTATAATATTTCTAGCAGAAGATGTAAAATGATATTTTGCAATATAAAATAGCTAGGGTTAACAAACGATTCTATTCACCAATAAAACAATAAAACATAAAACCAATTATTATCGTATTGCCGAAAATAACAAAAATAATCACGTACAAAATAAACAATCTAGGGAACAATTTTATGTAATACTTTAAGAAATCTATACCGAACACTGTAATACTTTTAAGAAATCCATACCGAACATCTAGAAAAAAATATGGCATTAAAAATATACGTTTACCCAGCTGGGAATGTGTTAAAAGTAATTATATTTAGTCGCGGGAAACGGCCAGAATTTATAATGATTTAGGAACATAAAATATTTACCTGTAGTTAAAACCCTCGCACACGAATCGCTTTTCTTGCGAACATTCCATCTGGCAGTCTTCGACTCGTTCGCAAGGTAAGGCCCTGCGCACGAGGCCTCTGAGCACCCTTTTCCCCGCCAAGGCCCGCCTAAAACACGCTGAAAATCAAGAGGAACAAATGCAATCATATGTTAATTTTTTCCAACAAGTTTGCGTATTAAAATATACGATTTTTGAAATAAAATTTTCAGCAGTTCTCAACGAAATTAAATCACGAATAAATGAATGATTTTGAAAGTAAACGCAACGGCGTTTTTTTTGCAGTTTAGAATGATTATTTAAAGTTAATGAAAACTTATATAATTAGTATGTTAATGTGAGCTCTTTGATAGAAATAAAATTGTATGGATGGACGCTGCACACCAAAACCAAGGCTATCTATGACCTATAAACTGCCGATTTTTTTAAAACTCCCATTGTCTTTTTACAATCATTATATAATAATAAACAACGAAGCAGTAGTAAAATAGTAATGAGAGAAATAATGGACACAAAGTTGGTAACTCACTAACTGCACCTTGACGAATTTTTGTAGTTTTCATTGTTTTTTTTATCTTCTGAAAAATCAATCAATTCCACTGAAAATAACGTTTTTATCGTCTAATTTTAACGAACGCACAAGAAAAAATAAATATTTATATTAATAAACCAGTCGGTCTTCATACCCATCATATATGCCAAGAAACCCATATACACGGTGATTCATTTAAATTGAAAAACATATATAAATTTAACTTGATATATATATATTTTTAATTAAAAATTCACTAATGAAACACATTCACGATTTAGGTGCGTAAAAAAAGTTTAGGTGCGTATTTCGAAATCCAATCTCCCATCCTCAGTCATAAAACAATAAGACAAATAATCTACACAGAAAAAAATATACGATTATTTAACACCGTCGTTATAATTACAAAAAAACTTTTTTTTTAGAATTTCAGAATAAATTGAAGGTCGGTTGGAATAAATTGTAGAGGTCTTAAGTTCAAATCCTGCTTTTAAAGTTATAGTTTTTCAATTGCAAGAATACAGAGGGTAAATTTAGCGAATTCTTGATTTTGCAAAAAAAATATTGTATTTTTCACGGTACTGAAGACGAAATATAAACATATTTTAACAAGTATCATCGACGATTTTACATCAAATCTACATTCATACATTTTAGCGCTAATTATTTTTTGCTTTAATCTTATAATGAAGGGGAAAGTTTTATATATAAAAAAGATTTGGTAGTTACTGGGTGGTTTCTTTGAATAAAATTAAATCACCGGGTATAATCATATCACAACAACGATGTATCAATTTAGTAGATTCGCTGCAATGGTTCGAAACAATAGAATATTGTGTCTAAGACATAAGTGCTCGGTTCTCATCATTTATTCGTCATTACTATCACCTAAGGTGAACAAAGTGCCAGGTAAAAATTCTCGCAATTCATCCCAACAGCAACTAGGCACTTATAGTTATCGTAAATAAATTAGCCGAAGTGTGTTAAATCACCTTTCGCATCTTCGACAATTATAATCCTCGTCCGACCGCCGCCGAAACTTCGATTTGGCAAATAGAACGTGCACTCCACATAACAAACAACAACCAACAGCACCGAAAGAATGTCCACAAGTCGATTTCTCATTTTAGAACCACACAGTCAATTAGAATCAAAAAGCTCGCGTTGCATTTTATTTTTCAACTCCAACAATCGCGACATTTTATTATCAAAAAATGATATAAGCTAGATATAAGCGGCGCATCATCTGGATGCGTTTCGCTTAAGAACTGCTTGATAGCCAACAAGGTGCTGTTCACGCTGATGATGGCATTGCATCAGAAGTTCCCACACACGCGAAATTAACATACAAAAAACCAACGTGTCCGTCGGTTTCTTCGGTTGGTCGACGGGTCGTATTAAATTAAGCAGTTTTCGAAATCTGCTGGCAGTTTGAATCGCGCGGCTGCTCAAGATCTAACCGAAGATTAAAATACACTCGACGATTTAACTTTAGTTTTTTCGAGCCACCGCTTCGCTGAAATCGCGCACTACAAATCCCCCTAGTCGACAAAGTAAAATTTCGCAATTCGTGGATTTTTTAAATTTCGAATTGGTTCAAGTGGACTATCTGACTGACAAATTCGAACATGGACTCGAACGTTATATGCACTTGCACTTTCAAGGATATTACAGAACGAGCAAGTCCAACAAGAGGATGTCTTCTATATTGGGTGCAGGGGGGGGGGGGGGGGGGGCATCAGAAAATATATACACTGCATTTATTTTGTTACAATTTTATTGTAACAAATTTGTTGTTTGCTGTTTAGGTGGGACAAAAAATAGGAGTGTCAATTTATCCCACAATGATGCAGTTGGATATTTAAAAAAATCTTCGTGAAAGGTTTCATAAAGGTTTCGTTGTGAAATTAAAATCGGAAGTTTTCACTACTCGAGGATTGTTTAAATTAACGAAAATAATCAAGCTCAATTGCTTATCTCCACCTAGCTAAAGTACCAAATTCTAACTTCAAAAAAGTTGTAACAAAACAAATTTTGCTTTTTAAAAATGGATGCAAAATGATTAAATTCAATCATTTCTTGAAAGTGAATTCCACTCTTCTAGCTTTCATTTTTCTTTTCAGGGATGTACACTTTCACCGTTATTATTTAATCTATATATAGAAGATGCAATAAACAAAGTAAAAGAAGAGTATAGTGTAGGTGTGAATGTACAGGGAGAGAAAATATATATGCTGAGATTCGCCGACGATATAGCTATATTGGAAGAAAGCGAAAAGAATTTAGAAAGGGTATTGAATGGTATGCAGGCAGTATTGACTAGGGATTTTAACATGAAAATAAATATAGGTAAAACTAAAGTGATGAGGTGTGACAAAAAGGAATGCAGTAGAAAAATGAGGATCACAATAGGAGATAATAGAATCGAAGAAGTGTCAGATTTTTGTTATTTAGGCAGTAGAATCACAAAAGATAATCGAAGCAAGGTAGATATAAAGTGTAGGATAGCACAGGGTAGGAAGGCATTCGTAGAAAAAGAACAGATTTTAAGATCAAATATTGACTTGGGTATTAGAAAAAGATTACTGAAGGTATATGTTTGGAGTGTAGCACTGTACGGGTGTGAGACGTGGACTATAGGAAAGGAAGAGAAGCGTAGATTAGAAGCACTTGAAATGTGGTGTTATAGGAGGATGATGAGGATTGGTTGGGAAGATAAAGTAACAAATGAAGCTGTACTAGAGTTAGTAGGGGAGAAGAGAAGTATTTGGAGAGTGTTACAGCGTAGGAGAGACAGATTAGTAGGGCATATTCTTAGGCATGGGGGGATTATGCAATTGATCATAGAAGGTAGAGTGGAGGGAAAGAGAGGGGTAGGTAGGCCTAGATTGGAGTATGTGAGTCAGATAGTTGAAGACGTTGAGATGAATAGCTATAGGGAGATGAAGGGATTAGCTCAGGATAGATCGGCATGGCGTGCTGTTTCCAACCAATCTTTAGGATTGCGGACTCTTTAACTAGCTTTCATTGATATAAACTTTTCCAAAACTGTTTCGTTAAGATTTTTCGTAAATATCTCGCACCACATTTTTATTAATACACATCATCGCCAACGCGTTTAAACGATCATTACCCATAGCATTTCGCAAAAAAAATTTGGTTCTTTTAAGTGTTGAAAAACAACGCTTTGATTCAGCAGTGGTCATCGGGGTTGTTAAAATAATTTTAAATATTTTTATAGTTTCCGGGAAAATTTCACCCAAATTATTTTGTAGCAATAACGGAAGAAAATTTGTGGCTCCAATTATTTGATAAAAATCCGGACGCGAGTAAATGACTTCTAATTCTGTTTTAAATCTGGTTTTATACAAAAATTATACACACGGCTTCCAAAAGGTCCACTGGAAATTGTTTAGAAAATGTTGGCATCGATTTCGTGTTAAATAACTCAGCGGCTTGTAAGATGGCCACGATATGAGAATCTGTCCTTCATCTGTGTTATAATTTTTTTTGTAAATGTGTTTTGTGAAACGCCGCGTAAATGTCCAGTTTTTGCACAAGTTTGCGATAAATTTAAATCAGGCAATGGCCTACCTAATTATTTAATTTTTACTTTGTCTGCAAGAGAAAGTCTACAAAACTCTTTTTCCAATAATGAACTAACACTATTAATTTTTATTAAATTATTTCTATTAAGTATATTCTTGAAGAAACACGTGGCAAAATCGTATATACGTAACTCACAGAACAATGCAACTATATCTATATCAATTTTACTGTTTACTAGGCTTCTCTGTTAGGACGCTAAAGAATCGTAGCCGAGAATAGCATAAACAACGATATATATTCTCGCTGTACAAGCAGCGTGACGTCACGTTGCTATGACTCATCCAAAGCCGCTGCAATGTTGCACACTAGTCGTAATATAGTACAAGCGGACCGAAGAAATAGAGAAGACATACTGCATACGGTCGCTCTCATCTATTGCTTGCAATAGAGTGAGATGAGGGCATGTGCATTTAACCTGTACTGTGTGGCTGGGTGGCGCTGCAATTTGTACTACATAGCTATATTGCGAAGTATATGCAGTATATAATTATAATATAAAATATATATAATATAATATTAAGGTAAATTTAAGCTATGTAAATGATGTATTGTAAACCATTTCTATTACTGACACTATTTTTCTCTTTATCTACAACTGTACATACCGCATTCAATAGTAGTTAGAAGTACAGAAGTTAGAAGTACATTCAATAGAAGTACAGCCCCCCAAGACCTGTAATATACTGTCGATTTTCAGAAAAATAAAGAAAATGTCTATTCTATTCTATTCTATTCTATAGCTATATTGCATACCGTCGCTATAATTCTAGCGCTTCCAACAGATAGGGCATATACATTTGACTGGTACTTGCTAGCTGCCATATCGTGTTGAGTCATGAGTGTTAGGTATGTTCGCGGCGCAAGCTTTATCTTTTAGGAAAAATAATGCCGAGATAAAATATCACAATACAATTATATATCTACGGCTGTGCGGCCTGCATAAGGAACCGCCACTGCTTGTATATGTTTTTTTTTTTAATTAGACTTGGTTACGAGAATCGATTTTTTATGTGAATTTTTGTAGTATCGATTGATTGAAATAATTCGATAAAAAAAAGCAATTGCATTATATAATTTAAATTACAATCGATGTATTATTGAATGAAATTGGATTGTACTGACGAATCAAGAACCGTAACGAAACAATGTAAAGTAAAGTGATCTATCCCAAGGATTTTTTTGCTGTACTTTTAGTACTTATTGTTCGTAAATGTCCTATTTCAACAAATTAGCCACTTATCGTAATCTACTCTCAGATTTCCCATTATCCTTGAGATAATTGTAGATGGATATTTAGTCCCTGGCGTTTTTGCTGTTCTTGTGCGAGCACATCCGTGTTTGATTCATCTTTTATTCGAATTATATCGTAATTATTTTCTAGTTATATACATACATAATTTCCTTTGGGATGAAATCATTGATTGAAACGAATTGTTTGTTTGGTTTTCTTTTTGAATTACAGTGTTGCAGAAAAAAATCTGTTTGCTTTTCTTAAAGCAGACTTCTTAGCTAGTGAAGTCTTTTCGAGTTGATGAATTTTGTAGCGTTTCGTTTTGTTTTAAAAATAATCGAAAATTCAAATTAAAAGGTTTTTTTTTAGTGGTTTAAATTTAAATTTACACCCTGTATTACAAAAGATTATACTGAGGATTTTTTTTTATTGTCTTCGCAATTGCTTGCAAAAATTAGTTACGAGGAAATAAAGTAAGGAATTTTAAAATTGAAGATGAGTCAAGAAATATTTATAAATAAATAGATCATTATAATTTGCGTTTATAAAATAAATTTTTCATACAAAATCTGCAATTTTTTTTTGCAGATTTGATGACGAAGGCTTCGTGTTTTCAAATGTTTGTTAATTTCTTTCTAAATTCAGCGAATAAATCTTTTTTTGTCAATAAAATCATTAAGAAAAATGTATGTTTTCGAATTGTTGCTCCTTTTCTGCGTTTTTAAAAATATTTCATTAGAGAAAAATTTATTTACAGCGCACTATAAAGTACCACCGATTGTAATCTTTTGCATTTATAAATTTATTTGCATGTAATACTAATGCATTAGCAAAAAGCGTACAGAAACAAACGCATCAGCAATTGTTAGCTTTGAAATCGTTGATGAATTGGCGCAACCTTCAATAACTAATTGACTTAAATTGTGATACAATAGTCAGAGGTAATCAAACTTTAAACCACGCAAAAAAAATCATTTTTTTTCAATTAAACCGTTACTTACTATTATCAAAATCGATTTCCGTAATAAACCCCATAAACCTCTCTCCATTCTTGCCCAAATTATACGAAACCACTGGTGTTCCATGCGCTTCACTGACGCCCTGTCCATTACCCTTACCACTCGGTCCTTTACTCGGCTCCAAACTATTCCCCCGATATCCCGAATCATCCGGAGTCATAAGCACTTCGTACGGCGGCTTCTGACTAACCAACGAGTCCCTAATCGGCCCGGGATCGTGCTCTTGCGGAGCGGGCCGAAAAAAATGATTCTCATCGTAGGGGTGATTCAAAGAGGACGGTCGGAATGGTGGCAAGGCTCCATCGTAGGCTGGACGAACTGGACGATCGAACGATGGATATCTGGTGTGGTACGCATTCGGTCTGCCATATGGCCTTGTGTAGTCGTCCAAATCGTCCTCAAAAGGTTTTTTTTTAATAGGCCGCGGAAGTCGATCGTTTTGTGAGATGATTGCCGATAGTTTTGATGGTTGGTAGTTGCTGTATTGGTTTCCATACGATGTGTAATAACCAGAATTTAATTGTGGCCTCGAATTTGAAGTCGAATAATCAGGATTGTAAGGATTATTCAATCGATCAGTTTGGTAAAAACCATTTTTATATCGATTATATTCAATAATTGGCCTTACTGGAGGCCTAGAATAATATCCATCGTCCTCTATCAATGGCCTTACAGATGGCCGCGAGTTATTCTCACCAATTGGCCTTATAGCCATGGAATTATATCCATTATTTTCATCAATTGGCCTTACGGGAGGTCTGGAACTATATCCATCATCTCCACCATTAGGTCTAACAGGAGGCCTTGAATTATAGCCATCGTCATCCATAACGGGCCATATGGGACGCTGAGGTCTATATATTTGATTCCATTCATAACCAAGAGGTCTATCATCAACAAAAGGGCGATTGTCTAAAGATGAAGAGTCTCCATAACTAACTGACGGTCTGCTATTATAAGGTCTTTCGTCATAAGGAGTAGGTCGTGTGTCGTAACCAATTGGTCGAGGCGGAGGATGTGCCAGAGGTTTTTCATAAGTTGATGGAGGTCTAGCATAGCTGTAGGGACTGTAATATTCTGGACGAAAGCTAAAATCTAGTCTTGAATCATCATAGTGATCAGGTCTTGAATTGTAATTTAGTTGAGGTCGAAAATCTTCAGGTGAATATCCTCCAAAATTGGATGATGGTCGCAGAGAATCATAACCATGTCCAGGTCGATTTTCGTCGATTACAGGCTGTAATCCAACACTCGGTCTGATGCTAATTAACGTTTGCACTTGATGGATTTCCTCGCCTCCGTAGGTAGGTTTGCTATGATACAAAGGTGTTGAACTGATTTCATAAACCGGTTTATACGTTGATGTTACAGATGAGCTGGGGTTAGCATATTCTACCGTGTTATATGCAATCGCATTTACTGCAGGAACTGACGAGGATGTTGATGATGAGGAAGGTGGGTGTTGAGGAGATTTGGTATGCTCAATAACTAACTTGCAGCCAAGTTTTTTGATGTACAAGTCGTAGTCTGTATCAGCGACCGTTCCAATTGGTTTTAGATCAACAGTTTCGCGGATTATGCTCATGCTTAGGTCGCATGTGGCGTTGCCTTCAGCGCTAATTCTGCAAGAAAGATAAAACATATTACACATTGTTTAAGTTATTTCAGTATTATCAAGAACGTACGTACCCAAAACTGATCGATTTGCATTTGTCCCCTTCTTTAGTGCAGGCCTGTTGACAATCTGGGACTGTGTTAATCATTTGCATATCGTAGATATCTCGAGGATGCAGTCTCTGGCCAATTGCTAGTCTTTCGTAGCAATCTAAGACAATCAGAACAAACAAATGATTATAAAATCATCAATTTTTTGTATGAATTCATTTTTGATTTAAATAGCATGCGCGAAGTCTGCATATGCGCCGTATAAATAATCCGGCCGTACTATGCAACTTATTGTACAGCGCGTACAGTAAGTAGCCTATAAAAAAAATCCGTTACAAAGTACGAGTTAATTCTTAATTTAAATTTAGCAAAACAATTTAGTACAGCAAAACGTTACTTATTTTATAACAATAAAAAAAAACCCGCGCAAAAAATCTTGATCTCTAATTTAAAAAATGTTATGTAGCGAATTTATAATACACCTAATAGACGGTTCTTAAGATTACTGTTTACATTTCGCGAAGAACTCGGGACCTATAATTTATGCCTAATACAAATAACCTACTCTGGCCTGGTTAACTACTTCTTGCGATTCTTCTTCGCGAGATTTAGATGTTAGATAATGTTACATTGTAGTCTGGTCTCGTATAAAAAGGATGCAGGTAGATTATCTTTTAGATGAAAAAAATAAAAAATGCAGATAACTCTTGAGAAATCCATTTTACATTATCGAATAATAAATCTGCGTTTTGGTGTTTAATTTGCGAAAGAGATTTGTTTTATAATGTGGTGGCAATTAACTTACCATTTTTTACAATCGCTAATTGATTATCTATTGTCAAAGCGGCAGTTAATCCAAGAACTGCACAAATCGTCAAAAACTGAGCACATATTTCGCCCATTTTGGCCGTTGAAAATACGTTAAACGGATAAATATGGACTATATACAGTTGAACTACTATCAATCTGATTTTGTACTAAACTAAAGTCCTTTCGAAGGCAAGTTTTAATAGCACAAAACAATTGCAAAGGCAATAGAAGTGGATACGCTAATTATTACGTATACAAAACACTTTCCTACGTAATTTTTCGTTGAGAAAAATCGCAACAGTTAAAGAACACGACGTGGTAATTATAATTATTAGATTATCTCACACGAGTTTACACCGACCGCTTAAGTTTCGCATTTAATTACAACTCGATCTGTTATAATCGATAGTAGGTATTAAAACAAATCGCATAATTCGAGAGAAGATGAAATGAAACTGTACAATCTTCACCCCGCAATGATCTTCCTACGATACTATTTTTAAAAGTCTACGAACGAGAGTAATTCTGGTTTCTTCAACTGGAGCTGAACGCCAACTAAAGTTAAGATGATCCTTCGGATGTTTTACCGGTGGATTTAATGAATGACCATATAATGCGAAGAAGATGGCCAGGTACCATCGTTAAGTCTTGGTTGAGTGTCCTATAAGAAATCAGATTGTATATATGCGTGCCTTCTTATGGATTTTCGATGAAGAACTACGAAGAGATGTTAGTCCGGTTTTTAAACCTACAAAAAAAAACACGTGTAATTATAATAGAATGATTCACATTTTTGCATACTGAGAATTAGCGAACTGTTGAGGCACAAAAATCTTATTTGTTGATTGAGCTAGGATATTTGTTGTTGTTAGATGTTATGTCTTTGAGTTATGGCACTATTATATATTGTGTTGAAAAAAATTAACTAGCGTGTTTTATAAAAACTAATTTCAATAAATTTAAAATTACGTTTGTTTATGAATTGTTGAAATTTTCGAAATTAATCTAGTTGTTTAGATAGACTCAATTATATTAATTTTAATAGATTAATAAAAAAAAAATGCATGTCAGCTTAATTAAAATAGTTATTCATTTTTAGTGTTGATCAATTTACTGGTAATTTTGATTGAAATTTAGTTTTAAAACTAAGATAAAAATGATTAAATAATTTTTAAAGATCCGAGTTTTTATTAATAAATTATTAATTAAGAAATTGAATTTATTTGTTTGTTTTTAATAAAAAAAAAATTAAAAACGATAGCTTTTAAATAAAAACAACAATCAAATGAATTTATGAATAATTAATACCGTGAGTACATTTTTATTTTTTAATAATATAAACGAATAAAACAATAATATTAATCTCGAGGTTTTTGACTCTCAAGAAAAGACACAATGGGAAAAGACAAACAACTCGCTGGAATTGAAGAATTTTATTCCACCGATTTAAAAGTGGAGGTTCAATGTTACTTCGGTGACAATTCAAGGTAATTCTCTTTCATTTTGTTGATCTTCATTCTGTTTCTGTATACGTACTCTTCGTTTTCTTCGGTGATGTTTAATAAAGCGCCTGCAATTATCTTGTGCGTTATTTTTCTATGATATGTAACTACCGAATTGTAGAATTTAATTGTTCTACTATTTTGCAGAAGAAAAATTAGAAGTGGCGATTTTTGCTGTAAAACAATTTTTTTTTTAATTTAAATTTTGTAATATTTTTTTTCTGGGAAGAAATTTTATTCTACATAATCTAAAGTAGCTACAATTGCTTCATTCATCATTAATCTGTATTTTCTGTAAATATAAAATTGCATTCTTCGAAAAGCGCAAAAAATAGATTTTTTTAATTTTCTTATCGACTGAAATTTTTGTTTTTTCAACCTCTTGTAGTGCCTATCTTGCTTATGATTAATTATCTCCATTATTACTGTTAAACCTATAAAAAAAAATCAATCAAAAATTAGCAAATAAAAAAATCCGAATAATGTTTTCTAGTGCCTAGATAATTGATTTATATATGCACAGCTGCATTATAAACTTAGGCACAGTTAATCATATATAAAATCATTCATTTAGTCACCAACTTAGGGATGGAAAAAATAAAAATAAAATCTAGTCCGATTTAACAATAAAAGAAGTTATACCTGCAATTATATAACCAAAAACTAATAGAAAAAACGCCCCTTGCAGCATTTTCGTACTAATCGGCTTAAGACGATTCGCATCTTCATCAATAGGCACTTGTTGAGTCTTAGCGATATCTGCAGGTTTATTGTCCGTATCAACAGTGCCATTTTGCGTTGGTGTAACATCTGCTGGAGATGCCTTTCTTTTGCCCAAGTTTCTATACTCATCTTCAGTCATTTTCGTCAATATGCCCGCCTCAAAAATACCAGTAAGTCTAAAGCAAAAATGTGATCCACTATCGATCTGAACATGACATTATTTATCTTACATTCGATTGAAGTTTCCTAAATACGGACATCCAATTTGAAGAGCAATTGCCGAATAGGCTGTGTTTAATTTTAAGCTTAAATGAAACTTTTTAGTTCCTACGAAAAACAAATGTATATTTACAAAGCGCGAGGGGAATTAAAAATTCGCTACCAAATCTTTGGATATCGAAGAATAAAGTTTCTCTTCCGCCCATTAAGACTGTATCAGTAGAATCTCTGACCATTTGAACACCTTGTTCAACAGATTCTACTAGATAAGATCTTTGATTTTTAGTCATCATGTCCCAGAGTATGCCATAAATTCCAGTACCATTCTGAAATTGGAAAAAAAATCATTTAGTTTAGGAAAAAGAATGGTTTTTTTGGTGAGTATTGTTACTTCGAGTAAGCTATAACTGGAGCTGTGACTTTCTACGAATAATTTGTAGTTTTTTAGTTTCATCGCTTCAGCTAATTGCGGTAAGTTTGTAATTGGCTTTTCTATAAATAAATCAAATAATATTGGATAAATTTGTTGAAGATTCTGGAATTACCTCTTCCAGGATAAGCCAACATTGACGTCAACATGGCAGCGTAAATACCACCAATAACATAAGTAGCGCAAATTGATAAGATTATAATGATAAATCTGGCTTTGTGGCTTTGACTTGGCGCACTAGCAGCTAAAAGTTAATTTAAAAAAAAAAAAACAAGAATTTTTGTTTTTCAAAATAAACCCACCTTGTTTCAAAAAAATTCCTATGGTATACCACGTGATATCAAACATAAACCTCTTTTGATTTCGCACTTTAAATCGGGGTCGCCAAAAGTTCGGTACTGCAATTAAAAAGTACAAAATCGGGCCAGAAATGGCCATGGTAACAACAATTACTGGCCAAACCTAAATAACAGAATAAATTTGTCTTAGAATGATTTTTTTTTGCAATTTAATAAGTACCCTCCATTGAAAAGGCCTGACCAAAGCAAAGGCCTCGTTCAATTTGCTTGGGGAGTGCGTTATAAAAGCCCCACTATCCGCTAAAGTGAAGAAGGAAAATTCTACCACTTTCGCTCGATCGATTGTAAGAGCAACATCGCCAATAAAAAATTGAGCTTCCTAAAAAAAAATATATTAAAATTAAATTAATGGGTAATTAGTGATGTATTTACTCTCTTCCAGAGTTGTCCTAAGACTCCCTCGAACGAACCATTAGCTGAGAAAGAAGTGCCTTGTATACGCTCTGGAGGGTCATAATAAATATACCTACAAAAATTGTCGTTTAAATACAAAAAGTTCATTTTCATTTCAACAAAAAAAGTTCGTTTATACTTAAAATTCAATCGTGCCGCTAATAATTTAATCAATCCATCATCTCTTCCTCCCAACACTGTTATTGAATCATTGTTATATTGGACGAAATGCCAAGGAGGTTTCTACAAAATAAGCACAACTTAAATTGTTCTTTAAGAACTTCTTCTTAAGTTTACGTGAATAACTGGAACATAAATGATTCGTTGATGGAAATTCCGAAAAATTTTCTTCGCTGATGGTAATGTCGGATGCTGAAATAATCCTCTGTTGTCAATCCACCAGTTTACCATTTCTAAATGGTGAAGACGATGCGAAATCGCTTGATTGTAATAAATTCTGTAACTGAATAGAAATAATTCTTTTACAATATCAAGAAGGGAATTCTTGAATTTATTGTGGAGTTATTTGTGCAAGAAAATCTTATATAATACCGGCCCTTGAATCGAACTTAAAAAAAGGATAAGAAAAAATTGTTTTGTTGTAAAAATAAATATTACTATATCGCTTTATTATTTTTTTCTAATTTTTATGAAAAAAATCGACGTATTTATATCTATTGGTTTATGATTTTTTTTAGAACTTACGCATCAACTCTTGGATTTGTAATAACAGCAATTTTCATATTTTCATGCATATTTCTTAAGAAATATCGATACATATTCTTGCCCCAATAGAACATGTAAACCAAATTCCTCCGGATCAAATTATATTCGTAAATCTAAAAAAAAAAAATGTTAAAAAAAGCCAATTTGGTTGAATTTTGAAACCAACACTTACATCAATTAATATGTGCTCAGCCAATTTACGATTTACAAAAAATAAACTATTTACAGCGTGGAAATTTTTATACGAAGACAGCATGTAGGAAATGTACTAAAAAAAACGTTATGAAAAAATGGAAATTTTTTTTTATAGTGATTTACTTCATTTTGCCCGTTTGGTAGAGTGATATTATAAACTTGCACTGTAATACCGAAATAAGATAAATATTGCAAAAGAACATTAACAAAATCATAGTCTGCAAAAAAACCAATTTTTAAATCAACAAATTCGATTATGGTTAAAAAAAAATTACCGATGCCTTTATCGTAAATAAACGCCAATTTTTTGGTGGGTAATCCCAAAGTAATATCTTTTATAGCCCTGTGCAAATCGCCACCATATTTTCGTTGTAATTCCGAACGATTATCTAAAAAATAAACAGTTATTTATAGCTAAGATATGCAAACTTAAAATATATTTACAAGGCTCTATATAAGATGGTTTTTTCTGCGGTTGTATTATTTTTTTTTGGCAGTTTGTATAAAATAAATAGTTCAAAAATAAAAATAAAATTAGCGAAAGATTCATATTTAATTTAAAAAAAAAATTGTAGCGATACTTTCGGAGGGTAATATTATTATAAAAGCTTTCGACTAATAATTTCTAAACATTGAATTGAGTAGAAAATATTTTATTTTATCGACTAATAATTCTTGAACTATCACGAATATTTCTAAGTCAATCAATCAATCAATTAAAATAGAGCAGGAACAGAAAATATATTCGATTTATTCCAAAAAATGGCACAAAAAAGCCCGAATAAAAAAAATTTGAAAAAATCTGTGTTTTTCTGTCGTGAAAATGGGTAAGAAGATATTTGAAAAAACTACAACGCCATATTTTTATTGTGCATACAATAATACAAGTATATACATATACACTTCATATTAAACTTACTTTTTTATTTTTTTATAGTTTGAAACTTTTCTTGGACAGAATAAATAACAACGAATAATTTCTAAAAACAGTCAAACAAAACAATTATAGGTATATCAACGCAAAATGGAAAATATTCTGTGCCAAATATCTCTTGTTTTGGCACGCAGTTTTTTTTTTATATTTATTTCACCCTTTTTTATATAATAAAGTTTACTTATTTTACAAAGAAATAAACTAATATACAGTATATATATATTATATGTATACGATTTATATTCCTAAAAGTATATATATATATATATAGAAATATATAAACACTGAGTCAATTTTCTTGCATTTTATGTGCTGCAATTGTCGATTGTCGCATTAGAATGTTACCAATATCGATAAAAAATATTGCAATGAGAATTATTATGTACACAACCATTTACATTATTTTGTCACCAATGTACGAAAAGGTCTTCGTCATATCAATTCGTTGAACAGCCACTTCGGATCAGCAAGAAAACAGTGTCAGTGTCAGTGTTGAACACGCCATCTTCGTAAGATTTCAATTTTTTTGTTTGTTTTAATAAATATATCATACTTAGATATTTTCCTTCAATTTTTTTTTTTTGCAATTTTATATAATCTTGTGTGAGTTTCAATAAAATATAAAACGTTTTGAGCTATACGAATATTGACATTAGATTATAAATTTATTGATATATTATTATTATTAATATAAAATGAGCACAATATTTTTGAGACATGATATTTAGGTTCCTCTTTCTATATAATATCATTTCCCTAATATCTTTAATTATAATTTAAATGGACTTTGTGTTTCCGTCTCAATGTTACACATTTATTTGGAAAGAATCAGTTTGATCGATGAAAATGTTACAGTTAATAGTTTTAACAATTATTCACTTATTTACTGTCATAAAAATTCCTCGACAAAATTATATTTACACGTAAACGAGCGATTTTGCTAAAATTCTTCATATGGGTCCCACAATGGTCTATACTAGGACCGTTCCTTTTCACAGTACATCTTTCGCGAAATATGCGACATTTTTTTTTAGTTTGAAATTGCGATATTTATAAAATTGTATATAGATAAATAATTAATTAAAGATAATTATGAAAGTAAATAAGTGAGATACTACGAGTAAGATAACAATGTATACATAGAAAATACAACGAATGTTCAGGTACAAATAGGGAAAGATTACTGCAGGGTAAAATGAAGAATATTAAAATTTTTAATTAAAATGAAACAACGCAAGCAAGAGGAATTAAATCAAATTTTATCTTTCAAAAAAATATCATTTAAAGTTTTTATTTGAAATCTACACCCCAATAGAAGACTTTTCTACGTAATAAATTTCTTCGGGGGGTTTTTTGAAATAAAAATAATTATCTATAATAAGCATTGAGCTTCAAGATACATTTTATTTAGAGTAATTAGTAAACTAGGCGCTGTTGAGTTATTTTAAACTAATCAGTTGATATTCTATCTTATATAGAATCGCGATTTATTTCATTTCGGTGATTTTTCTGTTGATTTTATGAATTAAAATATTTTGACACGATACTGACAGTTGATTTGACGGGCATTTTGACAGCGCCTTGCTAAAAGGGCGAGGGAAACGCACGACAGGGTGATTTCTAGATATGTACAAAATATACAAGCAACTACGCCATATTTTATACTATTTTCACTTCCTTTATATTACATTTTCATTTATCTCAATTCTTTTACACGGTTTTGTTATATTTTGGCACAAAGTAATTGCAGGCACACTCTTATATTTATTTATAAAGTACTTTTTACCAAACTTATTGTATGATTTTTGGAGAAAATTACAACATTAAAATCAAACCGCACAGAGTTTTCAAACCAAAATTAATATATGCAACCCAAAAATCTAAGCATGTAATTTATAAAATAATTTTAAATTGATTGAAAAATCTAAAATCAATAAAATTAACTAATCAAAGAAATAAAAATTTTTTTTTAATATTTAGTGCGATTTTTTTTACCAGTGTTATAAAATGTAAATTATTCCAATTCTCCAAGTTGAAAATAAATTATTTTATCGAAAGAAAACTCGTCACACCGTTTTGATAGTTGAAACGTGTACCATCAAATAAATAATTTAATTATCTATATAATTATGGAGATAATCATCTACAACTAACCATCGATTATTAAGATATTCGCGGATTATGTTGTTTAATATCTAATTTATCTACGAAGAGTTTTATGTTGGTAGTGATTGTTTCTTTTTGGCTTCATTATTAAAGTATTAAAAAAAAATTGAATTGAGGATTTAAAATAAAAGAGGATTTTGAATATTAAAAAAAATGTTGTTAAGCAAACTAATATTTAAAAAAAAACAGTAGAAATATTCTTGTATATAAGAGAAGCACAGGGCGAGGATTTCTTTGGATTTTCTTGGATTATCTAATAGTTTTCTATACACTTTGTTCGAATTCATTACATGAATCCAATGAACCAAGAAGAAAACATACATAACATTCTTTATATGAAACATTTAACAACAAATTTCTTTTAGTATATTTACAGTCATAAATCATTCATACAGGTCTAATTATCCATTCTGTCCATTTTGGAATTATTAGCGATAAATAGGCCATTTGTGATAACGATGTAGAATTATATATTTTACGTCATATTTAAGAAATATAAAATAGAAATACACCGATATATATATATATTTTTTTATAACATGTTTATAATAGTCGGTTTAACATTTTGAGGGTTGATATTAAAATTTTTAAAGCAATTATCGATGTGCAAAACGTTTTTTAATTGCTGAAGTAATAAAAATACTTTTTGATGAAAATTCGATGTAAATGATTTCGAATAAAATAGTGCCGTTGAATGTTTTTTTTCTAGTAAACCGACGTTGATTAAAAAGGAAGTTAATAGAAGAAAATTGGGGGATTGTCAGTAATATTATTACATTAATTCATTAATAAGATCATTCATATCATTCTTCCTTAACTATCATTCAAATCGATGTGACGTAAACCCAGGCCCAGTTTCGTTAACAACGAATGTCAATTTCCTACGTAATTACATAATATTTATATACGCCTTTTTTGTTCACTAAATTACATACAATTAACATGTACCTTCATTACATATTACATAATGAAATATATATATTTTTTTTATATTATATCATAAATTTATATAGTAATAGACTTTTAAAAAGATCACAACACAGAGTAGAAAGTGCAGCGTAAGTTTTGAAAACTGTCGCCAGAATGCACATTTTCTATTATTTTAATATTACCTATAGTAAAAATATCTTCGCTGACATGTCACGTTTTTTTGCAATTGTTTGAGTTTTCGCAACTTTGATTATACAGCACATAAATGTAACGAATTATTTCACCAAAATAAATATGTCTTGTTCTTTGCCACTGACAAATTTATTTATTTATTTTAATAGCGAAAAGTCAAACGATCGCAAATAGTACAATATGTTTAGATTTATTCATTAATTTTAATTAAAATACTTGTAGCAGCTAGGTATGGTTTTTATTTTAGCATGACCAAGTGTTCGTTACCTTTCATTTTGATATTATTTGTTCAATTTTCAATACCTTGTACAAATTAATACACTTTAAATATACCGGCCGATATAATAAATATATAGAATAATTTTGATTCAAAGATTTCTTAGCTATTTCCTAAATTGCTTTTGAGTTACACTCTTGAGTCAAGTTCAATTGTCTGAAATTAATTATTCTATACTTTTGAGCAAGACGAAATCGTTAATTAATTTAATAAATTTTTGAGCAAAAGTTCAGAAATGTTTTGATTATAGATTAATCATTAAAAGACAGGCCGTTTTAATATTGTGCTAAAATTATTAATAGTTTTAGAAATTATGTAATAATAAAAACAAAGATTTGAATAGTATAAAATTTTGTACGAAACATCAACGCATAGGACAGTGAGATATAGATATATTCAAAGACTAGTAATTTGCATCTGCGCACGCGCCGCCATCATTTTACACAGCAATATATCGTCACTAACCTTCGGTGATCAGATCGGATTCGGTGATCGGGTGTGATCGGGTATTCTCGTTTACAGTTAGTTTAGTGTCTCACTCGTCGCTCTAAAGGCACTAATGTCACGCTGCACACATAACGGCCATCTGTCATGTGTCAACGCAAACACAACCCCCAAATATGTTCATAATCATTTAATTCATCCCTTCTCTTTTATTAAATATAAATATTCTCTGTTTTATCTTTAATTCTTTATCATTATAGCAATATATATTTTATGTGGATTGTTACCCTTGTTAAAAACTAACTTCTTTACTAACTATTATAAATATTTGCTACCTAATATAGTACTTACACGTTTATAAGACAAGTCTAAATAATAGTAAATGATTTCGTACAATATTTCTTTTTTTGTTACGTTCATCTTAACTTTTGTTTTATTAAGATTGTTTTATATTAGGTATACGAGATACGTTTTTCTATGTTGATTCTTTTGATTTGTTGTTGATCCACTACGTCAACGATTTTTTTTTCAGTAGAAAAATTAATTTATAGTAAATGCATGTCAACTCAACGTCTTTATCTCGACACAAATTTAATTTGTTAAATTTTGATTCGGTACTTTTGATGATTTATTTGATTGATTTCTATGTGGCTAACGGACTTGGCACTGATGTGGTGGCGTCCAGCGTAGATGTCGCTGATAGCAAGCTCTCGAGGCGCTCCTTGCGTTTCGCCGAAGGCTCCGCATCGGGCGGTCGATGTGACTTCATATGAGCACTTCGACTCTTGATCTTACTAAACACTCTTCAGAAAAAAAAATTCGCTTTTAATACACATTTATTTCCAAAAAACAAAGCTATTCTGTATAATTAATTATACCTTGTCATAGCCGTTTTTTAATGCAACATTGGTCGTAAAAACAACACAATATTTTAAAATTAAATTTAGAAAATAAAAAGAAACATTCATTTTCTATTATTCGATATTTTTCGATTTTTTTTCTTAAAAATATTGCTACAAAAAAATGTTAATATTTAAGTTATTAGTGATTTGCAAAAAGTTATGACAAGCTTTAATTTTGTTTATCAAGTACAAGTTATCACAAGCTTCTATTCATAGTTATGTTTTTTTTTTTATAGACTTCTACAGCTAGGTCTATTTTAAGCAGTGTGAAATTTCGCAAAGTATTTTTTATAGGCATTTGAAAGGAAATGTCCAAACTTCAATCGGTATAGTGAATAATAGCAGCAGTATTATTATCTTCATTGTTAAGACGTTGAAGTTTGTTTAGGATAGTTTTTCTATACAGTAAGTAGAGATATAGTATAGTTTTAGCGACAAGTTGTGCGTTCCTTCTAAAATATTACAGTCATCATCAAATAAGCATGCGTTTTTATAACATTGACGGAAATGAAGATAAAATCAAAAGAAAAACGAAAAGGAATGTTATATAACGGAAATTCACCAAACTGTTGCTGGTCGTTCGATTTTGGTGGACTAAATAAAATATTAGAGGATTGAAAAATGATCATAAAACAATATATTTCAATATCAAATGAACGCAACAGGACATCCCAGCTCTTCAGTATTGAACCGTTTAGTTGGTTTACGGTCTACCATGTTTCTAATCCTCTTAGAGACAGTACAGGTGTAGAGAACCTCATTTTGGCCATTCCGCTCATTGGATGTTAATTGCACAGTATCTGGCCGCCCTTATATCCACAAACATCGACCCCACAAAATTAACTATATTCCTTCAAAGTCATCGTCGAAAAATTCGGCGATATTTCCGAATTCTTCGTCGTGAATAAAAGAATTATTGCGCGTCTATTAAATGCTAATTAGATATCGATGAAAAAGTGGTCGATGTTGATGGACACGACGGGAGGACATATATAAGGGAGGAACACAGCGATAAGATCAACGATCATACGGAAGCAGATAATGAAAGACATTTGGCTAAACACCGAACGAAAGAACGAACGAACGAACGAACGATCTCCCACAGGCATCCGCGCAACGTTGCATACCTGCTGCCGATTTAATACCAACTGCTTATACACTGTCTGCCGAGTACAGACACATATTGATCAACAACTGGTTGAGTTGCAGTTGAAGGATTGGATAACAGTAGTTGAGTTTGAGTAGATGGTGCACTTACTTCCCGCAGATCTTACAGGGGTAGTCCTCGTTGTTGGTGGTGGTGGTGGTATGTATGTTGTTGTGATGGTGTATATTGTGATGTTGGTGGTGTATATTGTGTCTCACCCCTGACGAGGCGACGGCAGACGTCGATGACGTAGAAGCCAAAAACGCGGCGTTTAACGTTAGATTATTAGAAAAACTCGTCGCCGAAGAAGCGTTTGTTGTTGTTAATGCGCAAGCGTTGGTTGTGTTCGCGATCGCGCCATTTAATCGACGCTCGATTGTTGATGGCGATGTGGAGTGTCTTTGCTGCGTTGCCAGCTGTTGCTGTTGGTTTGCCGCCAGCATGGCACTTGTGCCGCCGTGAATACGAATATGGCCGTTTAATGCCGCGCGCGAATTAAACCTCTGAAAAAAATTACGTTGAAATAGCAATTAACAAATATAAAATGATATCTTACAGCCGAGCACTCGCTAAATTCGCAATTAAAATTCCTTTGTTGCTCGGGTATGTGAATCATTGTTGGCAATATTGGGGAACATGTATCAGCTATCTGCAAAAATCGCAAGAAAATATTATTTTAATATAAAAATTATTTCTAGAGCAATATAAAAAGATATTTCCCGAGTCGTAACAATTACTTTTCTTACTCCTAGTAATTTGGCATCTGCATAAGGCTTTTCCTCACTGGTATCATTCATTTTCAACGAACCATTTCTTCGTTCACGCAACAGTTTGAGTCGTTTATATTCGTCGTTGCATACTTTCTTCCACATGTAATAGAATTGCACACACTGTTTAACAGTTTTTGTGCCAACCTGAAAAAGAAACTGTAAACGATCGTACAGATATTTAAGTTTTGTATTTTACATCTTTTGCAATGTGGAAGAAATCTTTATCATATCTTAAGAGTGCTTGGTGGAAGGCCTCAGTTTCTGTCGTTGTCCATTTGTCGGTTTCACTGTATTGGTAACATAAAAGTGGATGATCCGATGGCAACAATGGCGTTGGTAGCATTAGTTTGATCATTGCCTCCTATTAGCGAAATTACAAAAATATATTTAAAACCAACACACTTCAGTAAACCATCAATAGAAACGTACATGGAAGTTTCCGCCGCACATGTATAAAATATGCATGGCATATTCTTGGTTTCGTCCTCCACCTGGGACAGCAGCACAGCAAGCAAAGTCCAAATACATGTCCACTACAAAAAAACATTCGATCCAACAAAATCATTTTAAAAAAAATTGAATTATCAAACCTTCGTTATCAGTTAACGTAGTTATACCCGGATCCCACAATAGATCCTCGTGATTCCTCTCTTGATTCATTCGATTGTAAGCGGAAGAGTTTTTACTTGGAGGTATGACGCATTGGAACTTGTTTCCAATGTTTATATGCGGTATCGAATCTGATTCTGGGATAAATTCGTTGCTCCAATTGCCTATATTTTCTGAAATTCAGTCAAATGTTATTAGAATTCTTGTGTTTTTCTTAAATGGTACCTATGAGTTGTTTTTGTTTCATTGGCCAGTATAACCCTGGGCCATTTCGGTTGGGGTTCAGAATAGGAAGAGGAGTATACGGAGCGGCTCCTGGGGGTTTACTTCTTGTAGCTCGCAATCGGGAATGATGGAAAACAGGCATTTGTAAAGGCTCAACTCTGGGACGTTTCCGACCCGATCGAACTGGATTTGCTGGTATCCTAAATAATTTAGCATAATCTTTGCGTCAACTATCGATATTTTACATCTACTACTTACGTTGTTGGACTAAGAAAAACATTATGTTGTTGCAGGTCCTCGATCTTAGCCGCCTCGACGAATGTGTTACTATATTTCGGCCCTTGCAAATTCATCTGTTTCGTGGGCACTGAACACGTAACAGTCCGCAAAATCGTCTTCGGATTACCACTCGATTTAATACTACTCGTGCCGCAATCATCCTCGACCTTAACCAAATTAGCCAACGAAGAAGGCGTCATCATTTGTGTCAACACAATATTTTTAGCGTTGAATTGCGCGCCACCAGTTTGAATAAACTTAATCTCTCCATTTGATTCCACCAAAATGCCAGTAAAGTTCGAACTGTTCAAATCGATTAGACCATTGTTACTGCTGATGACTTTCAATGGCAAACCGTTGAATTCGAACTTTTTTCTTGTGGGGAAATCTTTTGGACTGCTGGATAAAAGGGGATCGTCAGAATTTGGCATCATTTGGGATTGCAGCATGTAATGTGGTGATACTGAAAACTGATTGTTCGACGAAGACATTTGATTGCTTGGTGAGGTATTGGCGAAAGTCGTTTGTGATGTTACAGAAGAAGTTGTGGTGATTGTTGATAGCGGACTTTGTACGGGAGTTAAACCAACGGATATAGGGGAGTTTGTTAGCGACGGATATAGTTCATCGGCAGCTATACTTTCACCAGGCAAGACTTCCTCTAAAGCCTCCTCAACAGCTGCAGAACTACTCATTGTTGATGTAAAAAACGCAGCTGATAAAGGCGACGATGCTTGTGGCGGTTCATCCAAATCGGAACTCAACATATACTCCTGTTTTGGCGATGGTAGAAACTCGTGTTTAGGCGAAACCATAAATTCCTGCTTCGGTGAAACCATGCTGTACTCCTGCTTCGGTGAAACCATGAATTCCTGCTTTGGCGACACTAAAGGCATCATTGTATTCTGCCCGAAGCAGGGACTTTGTCCTTCGTGGCTCGCTGGTGGTGTTGGATACGCAAATCCGGGCGAATCGTGTTTGATTAAAGGACTTTGCAGGGGTGATTGCGTGACCAGTGTTATGTGCGGATTGAACTGTCGTCTACCGGGTAAGTGCGTTTGTATTCCTAAATTTGTTGTTGCAGAATGGTAGGCACTAAACTCGGCCAAGCCTTCTGGAAGTGGCGAATCCAAAACCGCTTGGAGCTCTTGATTGACTGAATGGCTACAATCTCCTACGTTTTCTTGCAACTCGTAGTCGTCTAATTGGATATCTTGTAGATGATGGTCACCTGCAACAGAACAAGTGGCATTTAAGATAAGAAATTCGCCATATATTATTTTTGCAAAACTACAGAGTTCAGATAAAAAATAACCTTGCTCATGTAAAATGGAATCTTCAAATTGAATCGACGCCAAATGTTGGGCATCCACTCCTTGCAACAGAAGATTTTCTGGCACTTGCGTGAAGACGTCATCTTGCAAACTGGGCGACAGATATCCATCATCCGACTGATAAGCCAACGTGAACGATTCACCGTTCTGAAACTGAATGATTTGTTGGCCCGGATCCGATACAGTTCTCTTAACTGTGGATTTATCCCGCTTTAAGATCAGATCCGCTAGTGCATCGACGTCGTGTTGCTGTTGATTGTTGAACGTGGTGGTGGTGGTTTGGTGGGTGGTGATTGGTCGCGGCACCGTGAACGCCTCAGAGGAAACGGAATGTCTGCGCTGCTGTTGACATGTTGTCTTGCTATCTTGGATCGGTTGCTGGGGCGTACTGGGTGCAGTTGTGACCACCGGAGGTGTTTGGGACTGGCTCTGCAGCATAAAATATCATTTATTGCAGTTATCAATGCGGAGGTTTATTTGATATTACCAGAGGAGGTAAGGCCGGTACCACGAACGACGTGATCTTCGTATCCAAGTCATTTGAACTGGCAGAGGAATGTACAGTAAGTGGAAATAATGGTGGTGCAGTTGATGACTCTTCAGTTGCAGCAACAACATTCGTCGATGAACTGATTTGAGCTTGCATTGATGTGTTTATGCTACGCTTATTTATAATCTTTTCTTCAATCAAAGCTCGCACACTTACGCTGGCTGTTTGCAACGGCGGACCTACTGAATCTTTCTTCTCACATTTCTTATTCTCCGTATCCTAAGATAAATATATTTGTCTAACTCACCAATTCAGTGCACAACTAATTCCCTACCTTCTTGAAGTACCCTCCGTGTAATCTCATATGCCCATTCAACGCGGGCACATTTTTAAACTTCCTGTGACACAAATTACACTCAACAGGCTTGTGATCAACCCCCACTAAGCTACCTTTAACACTAACTCCTCCTCCACTTCCACTAACAGATGTTACAGACGTTGTTGTTACGTTAGAGGTGGCACTGACCGACAACGCAGAGGTCAGTGAGGTGTTTGTGTAGGTCATCGATGGTGATGTTGTGGAAGAGGACTGATTGATTGATAAGGTAATTATAGAAGAGGTTGGGTTGGTTGTTAGTTGATCTGTCGTTTTGGGCGAGGCGTTAGATTTAGTTTGATTGGAAGGTTTTGCTTGATTAGAGTTTAGTTTTGTTGGTGATGTGGTGGATGAGGTTAAGTGGGGCTTTGATGTGGGAATGGAAGAGTTTGGTTGAGATGTTGACTGAAAGAATAGATGATTTATTTTTTTTTTTTGATATTTTTTTTTGAAAATGTGATAAAATTTGATTTACCACTAAACCACCAGATGTCGCCTGCGCATTCATTCCAGACACATGCGCAGCAGCTGAAACTGCAGACCAAGCTCTCTTATTGACTTTCGTTCCACTGACCTGAATGGCACCACTGTTACCATCTTTGCCATTCTTGTGTTTACCACTTGAAGCGGCTTGAGCCTTGGCAACAGTCTGCTGTGATTGTCTTTGCGTCTGTTCCATGATCTGATGGATCAGATCCAATTGCTGCTTGGTGAGGCCATCATTGTTCGGCCCACAACCGCTCTACAAGAATAAAATAAAATAAAATAAAATTCGATATTAAAAAAAAATCCATAATCATATTTTAATGCGTTCGTTTATTCGAACTTACTTTCCCAGCCGGCTCAGAAGCTAACAACTGCTGCAGTTGACTCCTACCCTCAATCACTTGATAACCACTCGATAATTCGGTACCAACCACCCTCAGACCTCCTCTACCACCCTTAACATCGACCAAACTATCCCCTGTAATCCCCAGACAAAGTCCACTCTTCACTTGAGCTGTACCAATTTTATTCCCAGCTACCCCAAGGGATGCGGTTTTACCAACAATTTGCTGGTGCGCATGGGATGTTGTTAGTATCATAGAAGATGTGGCAGTGGTAGATGGGGATGATGCAGAAGACGAAGAAGAGGAGGAGGAGGTGGAAGTGTTTAGAGGACTGTTGGAAGGACTGGAGATTGATGAGGGGGCGGCGTATTGGATGCAACTGCTGCCATGTGGTGAGGCGGCGTCGCCAGTTGCTGCGCCCTAAAAGATATTTAGTAGATTTAAAAGAAAGTTTGATAAATCTTCGACGAATGATTTTGATAGCAGTTTACCTGCGCAGGTGACATTGTAGTCGTAGCGCTAACTGTTGGTAATGAAGTACCATCACTGCTGTTATTGGACATCAATATAATATTATTATTAGTATGATTATGCGCATTGCTATTATGAATTGACGAGTTTTGATGGTGGGTACTGTGATGGTTCTCCGTATGGCGGCGCAACGATCGCGCGTCGCAATACGACTTTCCACAACCTTCTGCCTTACATTCGTACGGTTTTTTATTTCGATGGGTCAACATATGGCCGTTACTACAAGAAGGCGCGAAACACGTGAAGAGGAAAAGATTTTTTTTTTTTCATAAATCAAAAACTTACAGATGGTCTTGTCTTTTGAACGCCTTTCCGCACATGGTACAAACGTACTTCCTTTCATCGCTATGAGTTAACTTATGCTTAGCTAGAGCTGAGGCATTTCCGAAAATTTTTGCGCATGTCTATAATTTAACAATAGATTTTTTCAAAACAAGTTTTGTTTGAAGTTAATTTGAAAACTACAAAAAAACCAAACACATGCGATTTCTTCGGAAAAAAAGGAATGGAATATCAAAAAATAAACAAAAACCTTTAAAGTTATTTCTTGCAAAAGATTTGGGGACGTGTTTAAAAGTGCCTGAAGAAATGCGTGCTATTGTAGAAAATATGTAAGTAAAAGTACCAATGCTTTCCTTCTTCGTTTTTACCTGACACTGCTGTGGGCCTTGCTTATTTGGAGAGGTGGCCCTTGGAGGCCTTTGCCTTTTACCCGATAATTTGCCAACATCTCCAGTTGGAGAATGAAGTTTCTTCTCGTCCGTTAAAATCGCTGGAAACAATCAAATAACAGCCATTAAAAGCGGCCTCAGAAATAACAATTCTATTTCCATTGAAGAAATATTGATGTTTTAAAAAGCTTCATCTCATAATTTCAAACAATGGTGCAGGAAATAAATTGAATTGCATTTAGATCTTGATTGCGTGGCAGGAAATATATGTATCGGATATATCTCATTTATTTTCTTGAATAGCGACCATCTCTCGATGCTGCCGCATTGTGGATGCATTCCTTATACTCAGCAGGTGGCTGCTAGTACGATAAGCAAACCATTTCTTCATTTTCCTCACCTAATAATACGTGTTATCCGTATATACGAAGTATAATCACGGACAACGCTCGTGTCTGCAAATATTAACAGCAAAAAATAACTTTTAGTTGTCTCGAGTTTTGTCATCACTTGATGAGCAACAACACAACGTCTTCGGCTTTACCAATTTTAACGTGCAAATCAACTAGTTTAAATGGCAACGACAAAATTTCGTTGAAAAGTTCAAATAAGAACTGGATTTTGCGCGAGTGTATCTAGAGCAAATACACAATACATTTGTACACAAATTGAGTTATGAGATGAAGTTTTCCGTTGACAATTCCCAGCGGAAATAAGTTGTTTGTACTAACTGATGCTATATTGTGTTTTCTGTTGTTGATTCAACTTGCTGATTCAGCGAAATAAATTCAACTCTGGATAGAAATACGTTCATATTTTCGAAAAGTTGATCCTAAATATAAAATTACGCATCTAAAATAAAAATGTTTAGATGCGTTTCTTTTTAAAAATGTTCATTACTAAAACTAGTGCAAGAAATATGTTAGAAAGAAATAACTTTTAGGCTTTAAATGGTTTTCGGTTTTCTTTCCATGGAACTACGTTGAATGGAACTGCATAGAAAACGAGGACGTGACACGGAGCACCAACAGAAAGTCGGATTTCTTAAGGAAAAACTTTGTTTATCCTTTGCCCGAGGCAAAGTTAAGCTCATTACGAAACTACCGCTGCTAATGTAATGAATTCTTGCCTAGGAAGCAAAATAACTATACGAGCGCGCAACCGTCTAATGAGGTCATCTAAAATTCAATTAATCTTCGAATTTCCCTGTTCAGTTCAATGCCGGATTCAATTGCTGGTAAATAAGCACCGCGTTAGTGGCGCAGTAGTTTATTATCTTCGCGAAGTGTTTCCGAGATATTAACTTAATGTTGTTCTTGCTTGTAGAAAACGATTCAAATGCTTTTAGAATTATTTATCGACGTTCCGAATAAAATATACCTATTAAAAGTACACGACAAAATAGCACAAAAGAGTTCTTAGAGAACGCGGGAAATAAAAGTATCGCGAATATTGACAGTTCGAGCGATATAATATAGAGATCTATACTCAATTCTTTCGCTTCAGCGAGTCTATTGTTGTGATGCATTTCACCACTCGCTTATACGTCCGAGAACGTGTCCGAAGATTTATTGACCTGTGCGCCTTCTTAGCATATATTTCTCTTTTTCCTCCTTCGCTGTGGCATCATTCAACCGAGATTCGACAATATTTTCTTAGGTGCTGCGAGATGTTTCACGTAAAAACTTTTTTATAATAATAATATTCGCGATGGATTCGCGAATATTATTATTATTATTAAACTGCCGCTATTTCTCGACAAATTCTAACGTTTGTTCAAAAATAAATATTGAGAAAACGAAAACTTAAATTTGTCCATTGTGTGTGTGAGGTGAGAATATTTTGAATTACGCGTAAGGTATAAATAAATATTATTCATTTTCAGTCAATATTATTTGCATTTTACGAGATATTTTGATCGATTTATTCGTAAGATGTATTTATTTATAACGTCAGCGATGTGACAATACCTCCTATATTACAAACATTCGAAAAATGACAGATTATGTCAAACAGATTCTTCCTTTTTTTTGCGCAAGTTCAGAACATCCCCCGACTCATTAAAAGTTCAAAGCAGATAGGAGGTATTGTCACATCACTGACGATGTTTTGACTTTACAAACGTCAGTTTGACGCCTTTACCATATGATATGGTAAAATCATGATGGCCGCCGGAATTAATATTTCGACATGGTAACCATAGTAACCATAGATCAATGGAAACAATATTGCACTGTCATTATTTATTGATATATTTTGACACGGGTTTGTTTACAAACATTGACCCAAATATATTAGTTAAAGAGTCCGCAATCCTAAAGATTGGTTGGAAACAGCACGCCATGCCGATCTATCCTGAGCTAATCCCTTCATCTCCCTATAGCTATTCATCTCAACGTCTTCAACTATCTGACTCACATACTCCAATCTAGGCCTACCTACCCCTCTCTTTCCCTCCACTCTACCTTCTATGATCAATTGCATAATCCCCCCATGCCTAAGAATATGCCCTACTAATCTGTCTCTCCTACGCTGTAACACTCTCCAGATACTTCTCTTCTCCCCTACTAACTCTAGTACAGCTTCATTTGTTACTTTATCTTCCCAACCAATCCTCATCATCCTCCTATAACACCACATTTCGAATGCTTGTAATCTACGCTTCTCTTCCTTTCCTATAGTCCACGCCTCACACCCGTACAGTGCTACACTCCAAACATATACCTTCAGTAATCTTTTTCTAATACCCAAGTCAATATTTGATCTTAAAATCTGTTCCTTTTCTACGAATGCCTTCCTACCCTGTGCTATCCTACACTTTATATCTACCTTGCTTCGATTATCTTTTGTGATTCTACTGCCTAAATAACAAAAATCTGACACTTCTTCGATTCTATTATCTCCTATTGAGATCCTCATTTTTCTACTGCATTCCTTTTTGTCACACCTCATCACTTTAGTTTTACCTATATTTAAATATACAATAACATGAAATTACTCCAGAATAATACTGCTGAGAGAAATTTGCAAATAACAATTGAATAATTCACGGATTTTGGCGAATTATATTTTCGTTGTTGTTTATACAAGTCAAAAATACATTCTGGTAAGGGTTTAGGTTCATTAGCCATTGAACGGAGCCTACAATAATCCTTTCCTTTGTTCGAAAGTTGAGATTTATATCTGCCGAAAGGCGCACGCAAATTAGCTCGTACGTGTCAAACAGTGCCATCTACCATATGACACATAAAATAGAATAGGACTCGTATTTATCGCGAATACGTGCCAGAATACGCGTTGAATTCTCAAACTAAAACTATCAGCTGCTAACTTCACCTTACGCGGGAATTTTGGTGCAGATCTCAACATCTCCTACATAAGTTCGACATAAAATTCTCGAGAAATACAGCGAGTATTACTCTCGCCAATTTGGCTAAGGTCGTGCAATTTTAAAATACCTTCCAAACCGGTTTCGATATCTTGCGCCGATCCTCCTAGACTGTTGCTGTTATCATTCAGTAGGCCTTCGGCGTTGTTCGTGAACGTTTGAGGACTTAACGTCAGATCGGGACCGCTCGATGAGTCGAATGGATCGTAGATGGAGCTGTTGACAATTGTGGCGGTACCACTGCTTAAGACGTCACCGCCTGAAATGAACAAACACAATTTGTCAAGTTGAATTTCGAATAAAAATTAAAAAATACTTTTCGATACTTCAAAAATATGTATTATTACTAATACATGTACTAATACATATGTAGTAAAAGAGAATAGTATTTGGTACAAATTTAAATCAATATTAGATCAAAAGTTATTTAGCTAAATGTGAGATAAGCCAAATGAGGTGGAATAAGTTGTGCAAAAATTTAGACATTTTTTTGTAAGAATCTATGCTTAACAAAGACATAGAGCGATTGAAAACGTTATAAGACAATAGGTAAAAGAATTTTTTTTAACGGTAAAAATGTAAAAGCGTACTTTTTATCATATAAGATAGTCTATACTAATCAATAAAATTTGTTACAAATAATATAAGTACTTATAGTTAATATTATTACATCTTCGTTGATAGTTAAATAAGATCCAAGACAAATTAGGAATTATCATAGTTGGATAAAAATGTTATCAATTTTTTGTTATACATTCTCTTATACAATACTTTATATTATGGACTTTCAACACTTATAATTTTTGGTTTAATTATAAAAATTATATTAAAATTAAAGACAATTCGTTGGAAAACATGTGCTAAGAGCATTCTCATGTTACGCCGAACGAATGAAAGTGAAAATATTTAATTTTTACACTTTTCAATACTTCAAAAATATTTATTATTACAGAATATCTCAAAATAGATTTTTTTTTTAATTTTCCTATTGACCCAGGTCTTCAAAAAATCATATTGCGCAATTTAAAGAATATATACAATAGTTCTTGCAAATAGAAATTTATGGATCTTTAGAACGGGACTGTCGGAGACTACTTTGATGAATGGGGGGCGCCCTAATTTGCCGACATCGAGTGTTTCCAACGCGGAGCATTGTCGTGCCCGTGGCAAAACGTTCCTGGACTGTTCCAGCCAGCGGGCGGAATGATGGAGAGATCCCCAGCGTAATTTCGCCTTCCGATGGCAATATACGTATTCGGAACGTGAGTATAAACGTGATACGTGCTCTAGTTGCGCGCAGTCTAGCCGAGTATTTTTTTGTTTTATCTAGTTGGGCTTTAAATATACAAGTTTAACGACAATATTTGTCCCGAGAATTACCATGCGACGCTGGACGAGTGCTCGAGGGACACACGGGTGCGTGGTATTGATATTCTACAGCAATTCTGGATTTGATCTGGACGACGTTAAACGAGGCTACGTGCCTCAATTGCAAGCTGTTATGTAATTGGTTTATATATACAGCTCAGGATCGTGCCGGAGGAATATATCCGGTCTCTGCAAGACCACAACACGCACCGCGAAGTTACGTGCATTTTTTGGTTCCTGTATCTTCTGTGTATTTTATTTGTATCGCTAAATATATATTTCATATGCATTGAACATCGATAGCTTAAGTTAAGCAATATCCCGCTAGAGGTCAGTGCTTAGATGGGTGACTGTGCGCCACCTATCGCTGATACTCGGTACCATTCTTAGTTGGGATACAATTAGCTAAGCTAGCGAACCGCTTTATAATAACAGGTTTGCCATCATTCAGATATGTTCCTAAAATTCCTTTATAACTACATTCTGTAGTAATTGGGATGTTATATACGGTTGAGGTAGTTTCCACAAAAACAAATAAACAATTGTATTCCGGTTGGTAGACTTGTTTATACGACATCTCGCTCTGTATATAATTATATATGCATGTATGTGCCGACATTGAAGTGACATAATTAATCGCGCTCGATTTGAACATTTATCTGCGCTCTTTGGGGGAATCGGGTATGTTGCGTGTGTCTGCAGTTGATAGGTTCATTGGCGAGGCAATATAAACGACGGAAATATGAATAAACACCCAGATGGAAATGGGGGAATAATTGCTGAGGTTCGCAGAAATGGAGCAGGCTCTACTAGCCAGCTCTCTAAGGAACGTAAATCAATAGATAATAATTCATGTTATATACAGTGGCGGCTCGTGCCATTTCAATCTGGGGGGGGGGGGCATTTCTTAAAAAATAACATAATAGTGAGAAATCTTACCTAAAATGGATGCGAAATGATTAAATCCAATCATTTCTTGAAAGTGAATTCCACTCTTCTATCTTTCATTGATATAAACTTCTCCAAAACTTTTTCGTTAAAATTGTAAATATCTCGCACCACATTTTTATTAATACACATCATCGCCAACGCTTTTAAATGATCATTACCCATAGCATTTCGCAAAAAAGTTTTGATTCTTTTAAGTGTTGAAAAACAACGCTCTGATTCAGCAGTGGTTATCGGGGTTGTTAAAATAATTTTAAGTATTTTTATAGTTTCCGGGAAAGTTTCACTCGGATTCTTTTGTAGCAATAACGAAAGAAAAGTTGTGGCTCCAATTATTTGATAAAAATCCGGACGTGAGTAAATGACTTCTAAATCTGTTTTTAATCTGGTTTTATTCAAAAATGGATATGCATGACACACCGTTTCCAAAAGGTCCACTGGAAATTGTTTAGAAAATGTTGGCATCGATTTCGTGTTAAATAACTCAGCGGCTTGTAGATGGCCACGATATGAGAAACTGTTCTTCATCTGTGTTATAATTTTTTTTTGTAAATGTCTCTTGTAAAACGCCGCGTAAATTTCCGGTTTTGAGCACTCCTTGCACAAGTTTACGATAAATTTAAATAAGGCAATGGCCTACCTAATTCTTTAATTTTTACTTTGTCCACAAGAGAAAGTCTACAAAACTCTATTTTCAATAAAGAACTAACACTATTAATTTTTATTAAAATATTTCTATTAAATATATTATTGGAGAAACACGTGGCAAAATCGTACATACACAGAACAAATGATACTGTCTAATCTGGCTATTATATATCAATTTATATACATATATATATACTCTCTGTATATATATATATATACACACACTACTCTCTCTTCTCTCTGAACTTCTCTAGGACGCTAAAGAAGCGCGACATCCAATAGATGATATACAACATCGGTCGCCTGCACTCTATGATACACTCATCTCATTGTATATGTACTGTATATATGTATTTAACTTGTACTGACAATGGTAGCAGCTGGGAATCTGTGACATATATTAGATAATGAAGCAAGTATCGAACCGAAGAAATAGAAGATATACGGCATACGGTCGCTCTCACCGATTGCTTGCAATAGAGTGAGATGAGTGTATATCCATTTAACCTGATCACGCAGCGGCACCCGGTACGTTAGTATATCTATAGTTAGTATAGTAGCGTTATATCTATACCATGCGAACGATAGTTACAGACAGATACAGCATGGGTCGTTGTTGTGACTTGCAACGATACCACAACGAACGCCAAACCGAACGAACGCCACAACGAACGTTGTGTTGATTGTTATCGCGGCACAAGCTTTATCTTTTAGGAAAAATAATGCCGAGATAAAATATCGCAATACAATTATATATCTACGGTGATGCGCTCAATGTTCAGGAGGGCCGCGCGGCCCTGCAGCCTGCATAAGGAACCGCCACTGGTTATATATCACACGTGTATGTCTAAAGTGACATAACTCAAAAATTATAATTTTTGGAAAAAGACAAAAAACTGTTTTTATGAGCTGGGTAAAAATACATACAAAACAAGTGGAGTTTAAAACTGTTTAAACTCCACTCCACTGAGTAAAAAACTGTTATTTTTGTCTATTTTGTTTCTTAACCCAGTCGTTTTGACGATTAATATAGGAATTTTTACGAAACTCCTACATCCTACAAATACCGATTTTTCAGTTGTGTCTCTTTAGAAATACATGGCGTTATTATGGCGAATCAAAGACATTTTTGCGCTGCCTTTTATGTTATAATCTCAGTTTATATTGAGTTAGTCTTGGAAGTATTAAAGAAAAAGTAGTATATACATTTATATATGTAAAAAAAAGGTATTTTCGATTAAAACGCACGAAAAAATCGCTCGACTAAAAATAAATTGTTTTTTTAAGCTCTTTATATTATAGACGAAGCGTCTTTGTACAATCATTGTGGATTCTCTCGAAGTGCAAACGTGTTTCGTTCATTCAATCGAGGCGGTGGCTTGCTCTTCAGTCGTAAATCGCATATTGGTTATGTGAATTAGTTGCGACAGCCGCCGCCGCCGCCGCCGCCGCCGCTACCTGCTAGGAGGCGGTGGCGGCGGTGGCAGAGGCGGCGGCGTATGATGGAATAGGTGAACGCAGACTGGGATTATGTCATCCCGATATATTATACTAAGTGGAACTGAGTGGGATAAGGCTGGTGCTACGCGCGATTTTGCCGAATGCTTTGTTTAACAGCCATCGGGGCGGAAGTGTAATAAGAAAAATTGAATTGATTTTTATTTTTAGTCGATAATTCGATGATATGATGTGCAATTTTCATTTAAATGGACATATTATTGTTAAAAAGCAATCATTCAAAACGTATGCGCATTTCGATGTTTAAACTGTCATTAATTGAACATTCTCGAGGTCATTGTCAGCGTAGCTCAAAGTGGATCGACTACAAAAGCGTAATTCTTTGCGAATGCAAATTAGTTTTTTATTTTTTCAAAATTGTTACGTGTAAAATAAATGCGATTTAAATATTTGATGGTAATAATTTTCTTTGTTTTTTCGATGAGACGTAAAATTTTATTCTTTCGAAAGGTCAAAAATTGTCAGCATAGCTCAAAAAAATATTACTGCAATACTAAAAATTGTATTTCTACTTATGGCTACTCAATGATGATGGCTACTTAACTTTCGAAATGCGTATTTAGACGAAAATGCACTCGATTACTATTTTTTAGGTGTGATAATTGTTTATTGCTGTACAAAATATTAAAAAAAATTAAAATTGAATATTTGTACAGTCAGGCACTTTGTTTGCGTGTATATGTATATGGAAGTGGCAACATTTTTTAATACAAGTTGCTGTGGGAGCGAAGGTGGGGGGGGGGGGGGGGGGGTATGGATATCTGCATTTTTTCATCTGCAGAACATAAAAGGGAAGATATTCGCGCTTGGATGGTTGCGTGTGCAGTAAATTTCCGGTCGGCGCTTATCGCGACTGCTGCCTGGTTGTATTGATCTGTCATCGATAGACAATCCAATTATATCGGCGATATTGTAATATAGGCCTCCGTGGTCGGTCTGCATATCGGCCGCCATCCACCGGCCCGTTTCGCCATGTTGTGCCAAAGCCAAACACGCCAGAAAAAATAAATGGCGCCGATATTATCCCCAACATAAACCTACATGCGTATGTATATTGTACATACACAGGGTGCCAAGTAAATGGTCCGTGAATAAATCAATTTTTATTTTTATACACGTATTTAAAAGATTTTTCCAAATAATGCCTTAAATTAAAAAATATTAGTTAAAGAGTCCGCAATCCTAAAGATTGGTTGGAAACAGCACACCATGCCGATCTATCCTGAGCTAATCCCTTCATCTCCCTATAGCTATTCATCTCAACGTCTTCAGCTATCTGACTCACATACTCCAATCTAGGCCTACCTACCCCTCTCTTTCCCTCCACTCTACCTTCTATGATCAATTGCATAATCCCCCCATGCCTAAGAATATGCCCGACTAATATGTCTCTCCTACGCTGTAACACTCTCCAAATACTTCTCTTCTCCCCTACTAACTCTAGTACAGCTTCATTTGTTACTTTATCTTCCCAACCAATCCTCATCATCCTCCTATAACACCACATTTCGAATGCTTGTAATCTACACTTCTCTTCCTTTCCTATAGTCCACGCCTCACACCCGTACAGTGCTACACTCCAAACATATACCTTCAGTAATCTTTTTCTAATACCCAAGTCAATATTTGATGTTAAAATCTGTTCCTTTTCTACGAATGCCTTCCTACCCTGTGCTATCCTACACTTTATATCTAGCTTGCTTCGATTATCTTTTGTGATTCTACTGCCTAAATAACAAAAATCTGACACTTCTTCGATTCTATTATCTCCTATTGTGATCCTCATTTTTCTACTGCATTCCTTTTTGTCACACCTCATCACTTTAGTTTTACCTATATTTATTTTCATGTTAAAATCCCTAGTCAATACTGCCTGCATACCATTCAATACCCTTTCTAAATTCTTTTCGCTTTCTTCCAATATAGCTATATCGTCGGCGAATCTCAACATATATATTTTCTCTCCCTGTACATTCACACCTACACTATACTCTTCTTTTACTTTGTTTATTGCATCTTCTATATATAGATTAAATAATAACGGTGAGAGTGTACATCCCTGCCGAACTCCCTTCCCTATTTTTGCTACCTCTTCTTCCCCCTCAATTCTAACTAAGGCATTTTGGTGTTTATATAAATTAAAAATTATTCTCCTATCCTTATAATCTATACCCGTTTCTTTTAAAATTCTAAACATTATGTCCCAATCTACATTATCAAATGCCTTTTCTAAATCTACAAAAGCTATGCAAGTTACCTTTCCTACCCTCTTTCTTTTTTCTACTACCGTTCTTAGTGCTAGAATCGCCTCTCTCGTCCCTCTGTTTTTCCTAAAACCAAACTGATCTTCTCCTAGCCTTTCCTCTACTTTATTTTCTAATCTCCTATAAATAATCTTTAACAATATCTTCGATGCATATATATACTTATTTTTGTTTGGATGCAAAAATAATCATACCTACATTTTCAACACAAAATGGATCTTTTGATGTTTTAGCTTGAATTAAAAATTATTTTTCAACAGTATCCATTACAAAGTCGATATTTTGTTGTAATTTAATGTCAAAAATATGGAAAACAGATTACAGGATCAAAAATAAATTCGTAAAAATTTCAAAAATGAATTCGTGAATTTTGCAAAAATTGCATTTTTTTAGACACCCGATATAATATATATGTTCTATTTATTCGATTCGATTTCTCGCATGTGTCGATAAAGGAAATTCTACGGCTTATCGTGAAAATCTCCACATATAGATATAAATATGAAGATAACCGATTTGATCGAAGATCCAATTTCATGCAGAGTTGCCTATGATTGGATATACAAAAAAATAGTGAAACATGTCACGTGATATAACGAGATTAAATGCATTATTGGAGAAAAATAGATAAATCAAAAAAATCTTTTTTTTTTCAACGATGTGTCATGTTAATTTTGAAATATTTGGTTGAAATCATTTTTTTATAACAAAATAGTGAATATGAAATATGAACAGAAATGAATTCTGAATTTAAAAATGTTTATTTTAATTTTTTGACTTGAGTAGTTTTCGAGAAAAGAGAAGAAAAGTTTGGTAAACATTTTGTGGTATTATAATAAGATTAGCCATGACTAAAGCAGAAAACTGTACATTTGAAAGGTGTTTTTCTTTGGCTGTATTGTTCAAAATAAACACAAATACACAATTAAGTAATAATTTTATTTTATTTTTTAATCCTAAAGTCGTAATTTGTTTTTTAGTTAAAGAGTCCGCAATCCTAAAGATTGGTTGGAAACAGCACGCCATGCCGATCTATCCTGAGCTAATAATAATTTTATAATATACTAAATATTTGAATTTACGTTTATTATTGAAAAAAAAAGTCAAAATAGAAAATATTTGTTTGTCAAAATGACAAATATTCACAATAAGTGAATTAAAAGGTTTTGTTTTTCTGGCAAAGTCACGGCTATCTTATTTTATCGCTCAATTATAAGCAAAACTATTTTTCGATTATCCAGAAAGTTATTAAAGAGCTAAAAAGATACACACATTTTTTAAATTTCCATAGCAAATATTTGTATTTAAATTATTCTAATTTAATGTAACACGGGATTTGCTATATTTCATCTGTCAATGCAACACCCTGTATAGAATTTTCTAGTTCGTTTCGTACGCTACATTTGTATAATCAAACACGTACGAAATCCCAACGTAACGAAGACCACGAACTAAATAGCTTTACTATAGACTTATAAACCAGAGTTTCTTAAAATTTTGTAAACCATTAAAAATTTTTTTTTTTACTATTTTAATGTCATTATAATATACACATAAATTTGCAAAATGCAATTTTTTATATAAAAAAAATGTTTTTTTCAAGTGGTCCGCGGGCTAAAATTTTAGAACCACTGATTTAAACAAAACCCTGCTAATTAGGACGTATTATACAACGTGCGTTAGTGTTTAGGACCTGAATGACCAATGATCAAATCGAAATTTTTTAATTCATACACGAAACCACGAAAAAATAAACTTTATTTTAATATTTTGCAAAAAAAGAAGAATTTTATTCACTTATTTAAATTAATTTTGAATGCGAAATTACTAATTTATTTCTCGCACTGGCTCAGTAGAATTTCTATACGGACTGCGTATGACACATAGAAAGTTGTTGGCGAAGTGGGGGGGTATGTTAAATACCAACCCTTAATTAATTTATCCCGGTGTATAAACTTGTTCCCTTTTCTGCGCGTTGACATGTCCCCTGTAAAATCAACGACCGTCCGCTCCGAAAGTTTCACTCTATTACATATTTTCCATTTACATTTCAATAAACACACAATTTTACATGGAACATATATAGTTTGGTCTAGTCTACTCAAGCGGACTAGATGTGTACGACAAACGATCATTTAAAAAAATCATCTTCACATATTTAATCGTTCAAAAAATGTTCTAAATTATTATTTTTTACTTAGTTATTTCTTTGAATTATTTTTTAGTTTAGTTAAAGAGTCCGCAATCCTAAAGATTGGTTGGAAACAGCACGCCATGCCGATCTATCCTGAGCTAATCCCTTCATCTCCCTATAGCTATTCATCTCAACGTCTTCAACTATCTGACTCACATACTCCAATCTAGGCCTACCTACCCCTCTCTTTCCCTCCACTCCACCTTCCATGATCAATTGCATAATCCCCCCAAGCCTAAGAATATGCCCTACTAATCTGTCTCTCCTACGCTGTAACACTCTCCAGATACTTCTCTTCTCCCCTACTAACTCTAGCACAGCTTCATTTGTTACTTTATCTTCCCAACCAATCCTCATCATCCTCCTATCACACCACATTTCGAATGCTTGTAATCTACGCTTCTCTTCCTTTCCTATAGTCCACGCCTCACACCCGTACAGTGCTACACTCCAAACATATACCTTCAGTAATCTTTTTCTAATACCCAAGTCAATATTTGATCTTAAAATCTGTTCTTTTTCTACGAATGCCTTCCTACCCTGTGCTATCCTACACTTTATATCTACCTTGCTTCGATTATCTTTTGTGATTCTACTGCCTAAATAACAAAAATCTGACACTTCTTCGATTCTATTATCTCCTATTGTGATCCTCATTTTTCTACTGCATTCCTTTTTGTCACACCTCATCACTTTAGTTTTACCTATATTTATTTTCATGTTAAAATCCCTTGTCAATACTGCCTGCATACCATTCAATACCCTTTCTAAATTCTTTTCGCTTTCTTCCAATATAGCTATATCGTCGGCGAATCTCAGCATATATATTTTCTCTCCCTGTACATTCACACCTACACTATACTCTTCTTTTACTTTGTTTATTGCATCTTCTATATATAGATTAAATAATAACGGTGAGAGTGTACATCCCTGCCGAACTCCCTTCCCTATTTTTGCTACCTCTTCTTCCCCCTCAATTCTAACTAAGGCAGTTTGGTGTTTATATAAATTAAAAATTATTCTCCTATCCTTATAATCTATACCCGTTTCTTTTAAAATTCTAAACATTATGTCCCAATCTACATTATCAAATGCCTTTTTTAAATCTACAAAAGCTATGCAAGTTACCTTTCCTACCCTCTTTCTTTTTTCTACTACCGTTCTTAGTGCTAGAATCGCCTCTCTCGTCCCTCTGTTTTTCCTAAAACCAAACTGATCTTCTCCTAGCCTTTCCTCTACTTTATTTTCTAATCTCCTATAAATAATCTTTAACAATATCTTCGATGCATGATAGTAGGCTAATGGTCCTATAGTTCTCACACAAATTAGCTCCTATTTTCTTCGGCATTGTTACTATTCTACTACGCTGAAAATCCTGTGGTACTTCTCCCTTCTCATATATTTTACAAACTAACCTTATTTCTTAGAAAATAAAAATTGGTCTATATCTACAGAGACAGTAGGTTCGAATCTCAGCTACAGTGAACATATTTAAAGCAAAGAAATGTTTGTATAATTACTATATCTAAAGAGACAGTAGGTTCGAATCTCGGATACAGTGAACATTTCTAAAGCGAAGAAAATTAAATTTTCGTGTTTTGATGCAGTGGAAATGTAGATAGCTTTATATTAGTATCGTAGCAGGAACTTGGTAACTAGAAGAAAACTTACAAAGCGGTCGAAGAAGAAGCACATCCACGCATCAATAAAAGTCATAAACTTAGTTTGGTCTCGAGTGCGAGATGAGGGATGAGTTTGTATATGTATGGCTGGTTAAAATTCAGAAATTCAGTGTGGAATATGTAGGAAAACTTTGCTGGAGTGGTCGTGTATATGTCATGGCAACGTTGCCAATGAAAACAGCAACTCTGTCAGCGTAGCTGCGCTAAAATATTCATGGTTTTTAGAAATACAATCACGATTCTATGCAGGACTACTGCTGTTGTTGTTGTTGCTGTAGATGTAATTATTTGCTGTTTTAGTTGCGAAAATTCTAGCGATAAGGCTTCACTGTTTGTTTATTAATTACACGATCTTCTTGTCTTATTAAATGCAAACATTTCTTGTGTAAATTACGTCAATTTACCTTTTAAAAAGACTAATTTATTTTTGACTTGGGGATGAAATTAGTAAATAATACTTTTCATGTATAAATTTTATAATAAAATTTGATGACGCACCGCTTTTTAAAAAATGCAACTGTGTATTTTTAATACACAGTTTTTTTTTTTTTTAATTGAATGAAACAAGCAAAAATTATTATTTTGAAACAATAAAATTTAAAAAATTAAACAAAAGTTGAATTTCACGATGCGGGGTTGTTACTGAAAATCGGGGGTGGGTGGTTGATTTTTTTTTTCCAACAAATCGCACGTGTTTGTGAACAAAGTTACCGGTGGCGGTGGTGGTGGTGGTATGTTTTGATCCACGCGATGGCTTCGGGTGGTCAGGTACAGCGGCGGTGGCTCTAATTCAATTGGGGGGCAGTCGCCCTAATTGACTGCCGCCCAAATAAATGCACGCCAAACAACAAGATGTGAATCAAATGAAAATACGGCAAAGGATAAACCAATTGTGTATAATATATCAACCGTACGCGTATTTTATGTAGTTAAAAAGTAATTTTGCGAAAGTAAATAAAGAAAATATGTTCGGAAAATAAACGAATTTAACAAATATAATACTATTATAATTTTTTAAATACTATAATTATTTCTAAATAATAATGTATAAAATCTTTTTTTTTCTTCATATATTGAATTTATTTCATGCAACTCAACATACTTCGTTTCATCATTAAAAAAAGTTTTGAGGATTTTACAAAGTGTAAATTTTAATAATATCACCCAAATACCGTAACAAGCATTAAGTAGCTAGATGTACATTTCAAGCGCTATGCGCCCATCTTCAGTAGCACAAGTTAAAACTATATATATAAAAATTATATATATATATATATATATATATCAATCACGATTCGTGACAGAGGTATTTTATTTAGTTTTACTTATGCTATTGAAAATGGGCGCATAGCGCTTGAAATGTACATCTAACTACTTAATGCTTGTTACGGTATTTGGTTGATATTCTATATTATAATTTAACACCGTAGTGATAATTTTTAAAATGTAAATTTTAAGATGAAAAATAAACACATGCTACTCTACTTTTTAAATAACAAAATCGTATTTTCGAAATATCAATTCATAAAATAATTTTTTTACACGTTGAACGATAAAATAACGTGCTGCATGCAACTTAGCACGCTGCAATTTATTTCATGCAACTTAACATACTTCGTTTATCATTAAATAAAGTTTTGACGCTTTCACAAAGTGTAAATTTTAAGATGAAAAATAAACACAGGCTACTCTACTTTTTAAATAACAAAATCGTATTTTCGAAATGTCAATTCATAAAATTATTTTTTTACATATTGAACGATAAAATAACGTGCTGTATTTAACTTAGCACGCTGCAATTTATTTCATGCAACTTAACACACTTCGTTCATCATTAAATAAAGTTTTGACGCTTTCACAAAGTGTAAATTTTAAGATGAAAAATAAACACATGCTACTCTACTTTTTAAATAACAAAATCGTATTTTCGAAATGTCAATTCATAAAATTATTTTTTTACACATTGAACGATGAAATAACGTGCTGCATACAACTTAGCACGCTGCAATTTATTTCATGCAACTTAACATACTTCGTTCATCATTAAATAAAGTTTTGATGCTTTTACATGGTGTAAATTTTAAGATGAAAGATAAACACATTCTACTCTACTTTTTTAAATAACAAAATCGTATTTTCGAAATATCAATTCATAAAATAATTTTTTTACAAATTGAACGATAAAATAACGTGCTGCATGCAACTTAGCACGCTGCAATTTATTTCACGCAACTTAACATACTTCGTTCATCATTAAATAAAGTTTTGACGCTTTTACAAAGTGTAAATTTTAAGATAAAAAATAAACACATGCTACTCTACTTTTTTAAATAACAAAATCGTATTTTCGAAATATCAATTCATAAAATTATTTTTTACACATTGAACGATAAAATAACGTGCTGTATGCAACTTAGCACGCTGCAATGAGCATTAAATAAAAGTTTAGAAGCTTTTACGAAGCAGTACTAGTGGAAATGATTTCGCTGAAGACATCAGCTACGCATATAAAAAGAAATTGGCGATGCCTTCTTCGATTCCTTCTACCCAACTGAACATGGATGTCCTTTTTATGTATATAATGGCAGAGGTGGACAGAAAGCAATAAGTTTTTTCCTTCGGTGAGTTTACGCGACCTCTATCGTCGCCAAAGACACAACTAACTCAAAAAGCTTTTATCGACGCTCTTACATATACACTTCCAATCATATAAATATGTGCTATATACCGAGAACCCCAAACAATTCTCACAAATTATACAACTTCTAGAATATATTTTTTTGGGGGGCAACGGCAGATTTTTGTTATGCAGTTTCATCAGTTGCCTATATCTATTTTTCTGTTAATGATTGTAATTTGGTTATATTTGTATATTTAGAGGCGATTAAATTAGTTCAGATAATATAAAACATCACCCGAATACCGCAACTCAAAGCAACATGTGCATTTCGATACGCGATACCCCCATCTTCAGTAGCACAAGATAAACTAATTTAAACTGACTCTAACTTTTGTATTACGGCATTTCCATGAAAATTATATATAAATTATAAATCGAACAGTGACATAGTATTAAAAGATGTTTCTGTATCGATTGCGTACTATAGTATTGTCAGTGGCGGCTCGTGCCAATTCAATCTGGGGGGGTGCATTTCTTAAAAAATAACATAATAGTGAGAAATCTTACCTAAAATGGATGCAAAATGATTAAATAAATTCAATCATTTCTTGAAAGTGGTATTCCGCTCTTCTATCTTTCATAGATATAAACTTTTCCAAAACTTTTTCGTTAAAATTGTAAATATCTCGCACCACATTTTTATTAATACACATCATCACCAACGCGTTTAAACGTTCATTACCCATAGCATTTCGCAAAAAAGACTTGATTCTTTTAAGTGTTGAAAAACAACCCTCTGATTCAGCAGTGGTCATCGGGGTGTTTAAAATCATTTTAAATATTTTTATAGTTTCCGGGAAAGTTTCACTCAGATTATTTTGTAGCAATAACGAAAGAAAATTTGTGGCTCCAATTATTTGATAACAATCCGGACGTGATTAATGACTTCTAATTCTGTTTTTAATCTGGTTTTATTCAAAAATGGATATGCATGACACACCGTTTCCAAAAGGTCCACTGGAAATTGTTTAGAAAATGTTGGCATCGATTTCGTGTTAAATAACTCAGCGGCTTGTAGATGGCCACGATATGAGAATCTGTTCTTCATCTGTGTTATATATTTTTTTGTAAATGTCTCTTGTAAAACGCCGCGTAAATTTCCGGTTTTGAGCACTCCTTGCACAAGTTTGCGATAAATTAAAATCAGGCAATGGCCTACCTACTTCTTTAATTTTTACTTTATCCACAAGAGAAAGTCTACAAAACTCTATTTTCAATAAAGAACTAACACTATTCATTTTTATTAAATTATTTCTATTAAATATATTTTTGGAGAAACACGTGGCAAAATCGTACATACACAGAACAAATGCTACTGTCTAATCTGGCTATACTATATCAATTTATATACATATATATACTCTCTGTATATATATATACTACTCTCTCTTCTCTCTGAACTTCTCTAAGCCGTTAAAGAAGCGCGACATCCAATAGATCGGTCGCCTGCACTCTATGATACACTCATCTCATTGTATATGTACTGTATATATGTATTTAACTTGTACTTCCATTAGATAGCCGCTGGGAATCAGTGACACATATTACATGATGAAGCAATGAGAGAACCGAAGAAATAAAAGATATACTGCATACGGTCGCTCTCACCGATTGCTTGCAATAGAGTGAAATGAGTGCATATGCATTTAACTTGTACTGTGTGGCTGGGTGGCGCTGAACACGCAGCGGCACCAAATTAGCGATACCACGCGAACGATATATCTACACAACGCGAACGATAGATACAGATAGATACAGCATCGGTCGCTGCTCTGACTTGCAACAGATACCACAACGAACGCCACACCGTGTTGTGTTGATTGTTATCGCGACGCAAGCTTCACCTTTTAGGAAAAATAATGCCGAGATAAAATATCGCAATACAATTATATATCTACGGTGATGCGCTCAATGTTCAGGAGGGGCGCGCGGCCCTGCAGCCTGCATAAGGAACCGTCGCTGAGTATAGTATATATTTTTTGAATAATTCAGAGAAGTGTACTATAAAACAAAATAGGGAGAGAAATAAATTACAATTCAGTCAACGGATCTTTGGATCATTTTTGATTAGAAGTAGCCGTATATAATCCGCGTTACATTTGATATGAGGGCAGATGATGTGGAGGAGATTGTACGTACGTACGGAGGAGGAGGAGGTCGAAACAAGAGATCGGAGCTGAGTAAACAAATAAGGAATGAACGGAGCAGCGCTCAACTGCACTACCTGCGATAATATTTACCGGATTAATAATTTATAGTTGTCTATGCGTCGAAAGATCCCACGTTTCCGGTATAATTTTGCAGACGTGCTGAGTTTCGCTGGAGAATGTCTTTGATATCGTATAAGCAAAATAAAGGACACCGATACGTAAATATACATATATTTGTATAATTATGATTAAAACTTTTATTTAATGCTCATTGCAGCGTGCTAAGTTGCATACAGCATGTTATTTTATCGTTCATAATTAAGATGGCGCGTTTTAATTATTTAATCTGAAGTTCTAATAAGGAATATCAAATAAAGTTTGGGTTCGGTATTATTATTAATAAAAATGTATTCGTTTTTTGTATGGCACGTACAAAAAATATTTTTCAATAAATATTATAATTTTTCTTCTATTGCTTTAGAATTAAGATTTTGCAGATCGTGGAAACGATTTTTTTTACAAATTTATTTAGTCAATTAATTTGTTGAAACATCAAAGTTCATTTTACTTCTAGATAAATAAACTTTATTTGGTGATTTAAAAATAAAATTAGGATTAGAAATGATCTCTTTTTCATTTTCAAATTCATTTTTGAAGATACAAAAATGCAATTAATTGATTTTATATATTTTTCATAGTTGAAAAATATGGTTTTAAGAAATAAAATGACAGATGAATCTATTTTAATGTTTTTAGAAAAAAAAGACGAATTACGGATCTGATATAAAGAATTTCTCGCAAAAAAAATTAAAACAACAAAAACTTCATTATTAAATAGTTTTTATACGACAAAATGCATGACAAATTATGTTCCTCTCTAAGAAATTCTATACAATAATTTTTTGTCTCAAAAAAAATTCCGCGGTGATTTATTTATTTTCCTTATAAAATTTTGTTGAAAAAAAAGTTCACCCGCCACCACTGTTATAGTTTTTTTAGTAAATAAAATAATTTGTAATAGTTTACAAATTTTCATACATTATATTTTTTTCATATAATAAATATTTAAAAAATAACATATATATAATATAGATATATATATATATTTTGTATGATCAGTGGTGCAACAGTCAAGGGGAATAATTTAATTTTTTTCTGGAATCAATCAAATATTAATTTGAAAGCAGATTAAAAAATTACATAAAATTATATACATATTTTTTTAATTTTATCAAGTTTTATACAATGAGGTTACTCTTTAATTGTTTTTTGTTTGTTTTTTTAAGCTTAAAATTTTCAGCAATTAATGTATAATAAAAATATTTTGAAAAACAGGCTGTTGAATTTTTTACAATCTAAAAAATTAATTAATTAATATAAAAAATATATAATAATAAATCAAACAAAAAATTTTGAGGAACTATTTTTCAATTAAAATGCAAAAATATTTATTTTTCAAAATCAAAATTAAATCCAATCTAATAATAATATGTAATTTTCATTATATATACAAAAAATAATAAAATCGGACGACAATTTTTCTAATTTTTTAAATTATAATCGAACAAATCGTTAGGAAAAATTGAAACAAAAATCAACTTTCCCTAAACTACGCCCCAATAACCTACAAAAGCAGAAAACCCCCATCGATTATTTACCCTGTATATAGAGGCACTTTACACTTCCGCCTCCGTTGCCTCCCCCCCATCCTCTATGGACGTCTATTTATGCGTATACGTAAGTTATTAGGTTTAGTCGGTCGGCATATACGGAAATACGGGAATACGGGAAGAGCGCCATGTATGTATAAGCCTCTGGCATAATATTATAGTATCAGTTTTCGTTGCTGATAGAACCAACGGGGGTGCGAATATTGGGGGATGGGCGAATGTGGAACTTAGATATCCCCCCATACACGTATGCTTGTACATACATCGGCATATTGAAGATAGCAATAGATAGATTATAAATACACATATAAAATTGGTTTTAAGACCCTTCCAATCCGAATATAATAAATCACCCCTTATTTGAAGGGTATTTTTATCAATTTTTTTGTATATTTATATTATACGTAATAGAACATAACAAAAAGGTTTTTATTTAAATTGTATTTGTATTTATTTTAATAAATAAACTTCAAACAATTGTCAAATCTGACAGATGGATAGAACGCTCAAAATAAGCGAGCAATAAAATTACAAATTCCGTGATATAGAACATTGTATTTTTATTTCTCTTCGCTAATGGATATCACAACATAGCGGCCAAATCTATAACCTAAATAAATTGGCAACTTGACGAAAATACAATCAAACGTGAATATATATGCAATTTTCATCGCAGCCGTGTACGATTTGCTGCCTAATCGATATGCAATTTTCATTGCAGCCGTGTACGATTTGCTGCCTAATCGTTTAATTATAATTAAAAAAATGGCATTTTCTATTGTAATTCGATCTATAAACGGGTTTATGTTGAAGAAAGTTTGTTTAATGTACCCAGTATAGCCCGAGAAGATGTATGTAATATTTGGTTTATCGATTTGCAGAAATATATATATGTACAGAACTAGGGAGTAAAGTGATCTTAAATGATTCGAACGCGCTAAGTAAATATACAGAACTTTGTATTATACAGGGTTTTTTTTTCACGGTTGTTGTTTGGAAGTGAGTTATATAAAAGTTTTCATAAGATAATGATAGATTTAAATAATTTTATATATTTAAAAAATATTTTGACAAAAATATATATTTATATTTATATAAAAAAACCTATAAAATTAATTAATTTTTATATCCACAACATTATTTTTTAAATGATTTCTATTTAGATGTAATTTTGAATCCACTCTTAATGCTTTTATAAATTTTTTGGGCGTTTCTGTGTTTTTTTTTGCTTCGTATTACAGACAGTGGCGTGCATTAGGTTTGATTTATCTCTTTATCCCTATGCACGAAATTGTATTCTCTACGCTTTATAAGATTAGTGCCAATGGCACGAAAATGATCTAAAAATTGCGCGGTGTGTTTTTAAATTATTATTTTTTGCATTTGGCTGGTTCAAGATTTTTTTGCATTTAATTTTTCATTTAAAAAAAGATTATTTAGATTGATTTAAGGGTGCCTTGATAATTTTTTATTACCATTTTTGGATTGAGACACCATAATTATTTAACTATAAATTTACGATTTCTAAATATAAAATTTTCATTTCAAGTTCAAACGTGTTTTTTTGTTGTAATTTTTGAGTATAGATTTTTTTAAACATAGCGCAAAGATTTAAACTTCACATTTAGCTGTCAACTAAAGTATTACAGCTTCGGTAAATTTTTTGATGAAGTATTAATTTTTAACAGAGTCTTGAAGTAGAAAGAAAATTGGCAGACAGAAAATCTACTTAAAGAATTTTTTTTTTTTATTAACTATCAAAGCTAATACCTCAAAAAATTGTCATTATCTAATCTAAACGTCTCTTAATGCGTGTTAGAAAAATTACGTCCTTGCGACTTTTCTATAAAAAAAATCATTGCTTCAAAATATACCGTGTTTTACATTTCAACAAATTGTTTAAATTGAGTATATATAGTTGCCTATACAGAAATGAATTATTCAATTATCGATTTGTGCATTTTCTTGTTAAATAAAATGTATAATACTAAAAAAGTATTTTATTTAAATTTGTCATTATCTAATCTAAACCTCTCTTAATGCGTGTTAAAAAATTACGTCCTTGCGACTTTTTTATTAAATAAAAATCGTTGCTTCAAAATATACCGTGTTTTTGTATATCAAAAAATTGTTTAATTTGATTATATATAGTTGCCTATACAGAAAAGAATTATTCAATTATCGATTTGTGTATTTTCTTGTTAAATAAAATTTATAATACTGAAAAAAAAATTTATTTAAATTTGTCATTATCTAATCTAAACCTCTCTTAATGCGTGTTAAAAAATTACGTCCTTGCGACTTTTCTATTAAATAAAAATCGTTGCTTCAAAATATACCGTGTTTTTGTATATCAAAAAATTGTTTAATTTGATTATATATAGTTGCCTATACAGAAAAGAATTATTCAATTATCGATTTGTGTATTTTCTTGTTAAATAAAATTTATAATACTGAAAAAATATTTTATTTAAATTTGTCATTATCTAATCTGAACCTCTCTTAATGCGTGTTAAAAAAATTACGTCCTTGCGACTTTTCTATAAAAAAAAAATCGTTGCTTCAAAATATACCGTGTTTTTGTATATCAAAAAATTGTTTAATTTGATTATATATAGTTGCCTATACAGAAAAGAATTATTCAATTATCGATTTGTGTATTTTCTTGTTAAATAAAATTTATAATACTGAAACAATATTTTATTTAAATTTGTCATTATCTAATCTGAACCTCTCTTAATGCGTGTTAAAAAAATTACGTCCTTGCGACTTTTCTATTAAATAAAAATCGTTGCTTCAAAATATACCGGTTTTTGTATATCAAAAAATTGTTTAATTTGATTATATATAGTTGCCTATACAGAAAAGAATTATTCAATTATCGATTTGTGTATTTTCTTGTTAAATAAAATTTATAATACTGAAAAAATATTTTATTTAAATTTGTCATTATCTAATCTGAACCTCTCTTAATGCGTGTTAAAAAAATTACGTCCTTGCGACTTTTCTATTAAATAAAAATCGTTGCTTCAAAATATACCGGTTTTTGTATATCAAAAAATTGTTTAATTTGATTATATATAGTTGCCTATACAGAAAAGAATTATTCAATTATCGATTTGTGTATTTTCTTGTTAAATAAAATTTATAATACTGAAAAAAAAATTTATTTAAATTTGTCATTATCTAATCTAAACCTCTCTTAATGCGTGTTAAAAAATTACGTCCTTGCGACTTTTCTATTAAATAAAAATCGTTGCTTCAAAATATACCGTGTTTTTGTATATCAAAAAATTGTTTAATTTGATTATATATAGTTGCCTATACAGAAAAGAATTATTCAATTATCGATTTGTGTATTTTCTTGTTAAATAAAATTTATAATACTGAAAAAATATTTTATTTAAATTTGTCATTATCTAATCTGAACCTCTCTTAATGCGTGTTAAAAAAATTACGTCCTTGCGACTTTTCTATAAAAAAAAAATCGTTGCTTCAAAATATACCGTGTTTTTGTATATCAAAAAATTGTTTAATTTGATTATATATAGTTGCCTATACAGAAAAGAATTATTCAATTATCGATTTGTGTATTTTCTTGTTAAATAAAATTTATAATACTGAAACAATATTTTATTTAAATTTGTCATTATCTAATCTGAACCTCTCTTAATGCGTGTTAAAAAAATTACGTCCTTGCGACTTTTCTATTAAATAAAAATCGTTGCTTCAAAATATACCGGTTTTTGTATATCAAAAAATTGTTTAATTTGATTATATATAGTTGCCTATACAGAAAAGAATTATTCAATTATCGATTTGTGTATTTTCTTGTTAAATAAAATTTATAATACTGAAAAAATATTTTATTTAAATTTGTCATTATCTAATCTGAACCTCTCTTAATGCGTGTTAAAAAAATTACGTCCTTGCGACTTTTCTATTAAATAAAAATCGTTGCTTCAAAATATACCGGTTTTTGTATATCAAAAAATTGTTTAATTTGATTATATATAGTTGCCTATACAGAAAAGAATTATTCAATTATCGATTTGTGTATTTTCTTGTTAAATAAAATTTATAATACTGAAAAAAAAATTTATTTAAATTTGTCATTATCTAATCTAAACCTCTCTTAATGCGTGTTAAAAAATTACGTCCTTGCGACTTTTCTATTAAATAAAAATCGTTGCTTCAAAATATACCGTGTTTTTGTATATCAAAAAATTGTTTAATTTGATTATATATAGTTGCCTATACAGAAAAGAATTATTCAATTATCGATTTGTGTATTTTATTGTTAAATAAAATTTATAATACTGAAAAAATATTTTATTTAAATTTGTCATTATCTAATCTGAACCTCTCTTAATGCGCGTTAAAAAAATTACGTCCTTGCGACTTTTCTATAAAAAAAAAATCGTTGCTTCAAAATATACCGTGTTTTTGTATTTCAAAAAATTGTTTAATTTGAGTATATATAGTTGCCTATACAAAAAAGAATTATTCAATTATCGATTTGTGTATTTTCTTGTTAAATAAAATTTATAATACTAAAAAAATATTTTATTTAAATTTGTCATTATCTAATCTGAACCTCTCTTAATGCGCGTTAAAAAAATTACGTCCTTGCGACTTTTCTATAAAAAAAAAATCGTTGCTTCAAAATATACCGTGTTTTTGTATTTCAAAAAATTGTTTAATTTGAGTATATATAGTTGCCTATACAAAAAAGAATTATTCAATTATCGATTTGTGTATTTTCTTGTTAAATAAAATTTATAATACTGAAAAAATATTTTATTTAAATTTGTCATTATCTAATCTGAACCTCTCTTAATGCGTGTTAAAAAAATTACGTCCTTGCGACTTTTCTATAAAAAAAAAATCGTTGCTTCAAAATATACCGTGTTTTTGTATTTCAAAAAATTGTTTAATTTGAGTATATATAGTTGCCTATACAAAAAAGAATTATTCAATTATCGATTTGTGTATTTTCTTGTTAAATAAAATTTATAATACTGAAAAAATATTTTATTTAAATTTGTCATTATCTAATCTGAACCTCTCTTAATGCGCGTTAAAAAAATTACGTCCTTGCGACTTTTCTATAAAAAAAAAATCGTTGCTTCAAAATATACCGTGTTTTTGTATTTCAAAAAATTGTTTAATTTGAGTATATATAGTTGCCTATACAGAAAAGAATTATTCAATTATCGATTTGTGTATTTTCTTGTTAAATAAAATTTATAATACTGAAAAAATATTTTATTTAAATTTGTCATTATCTAATCTGAACCTCTCTTAATGCGCGTTAAAAAAATTACGTCCTTGCGACTTTTCTATAAAAAAAAAATCGTTGCTTCAAAATATACCGTGTTTTTGTATTTCAAAAAATTGTTTAATTTGAGTATATATAGTTGCCTATACAAAAAAGAATTATTCAATTATCGATTTGTGTATTTTCTTGTTAAATAAAATTTATAATACTGAAAAAATATTTTATTTAAATTTGTCATTATCTAATCTGAACCTCTCTTAATGCGCGTTAAAAAAATTACGTCCTTGCGACTTTTCTATAAAAAAAAAATCGTTGCTTCAAAATATACCGTGTTTTTGTATTTCAAAAAATTGTTTAATTTGAGTATATATAGTTGCCTATACAAAAAAGAATTATTCAATTATCGATTTGTGTATTTTCTTGTTAAATAAAATTTATAATACTGAAAAAATATTTTATTTAAATTTGTCATTATCTAATCTGAACCTCTCTTAATGCGTGTTAAAAAAATTACGTCCTTGCGACTTTTCTATAAAAAAAAAATCGTTGCTTCAAAATATACCGTGTTTTTGTATTTCAAAAAATTGTTTAATTTGAGTATATATAGTTGCCTATACAAAAAAGAATTATTCAATTATCGATTTGTGTATTTTCTTGTTAAATAAAATTTATAATACTGAAAAAATATTTTATTTAAATTTGTCATTATCTAATCTGAACCTCTCTTAATGCGTGTTAAAAAATTACGTCCTTGCGACTTTTCTATTAAATAAAAATCGTTGCTTCAAAATATACCGGTTTTTGTATATCAAAAAATTGTTTAATTCGATTATATATAGTTGCCTATACAGAAAAGAATTATTCAATTATCGATTTGTGTATTTTCTTGTTAAATAAAATTTATAATACTGAAAAAATATTTTATTTAAATTTGTCATTATCTAATCTAAACCTCTCTTAATGCGTGTTAAAAAATTATGTCCTTGCGACTTTTCTATTAAATAAAAATCGTTGCTTCAAAATATACCGGTTTTTGTATATCAAAAAATTGTTTAATTTGATTATATATAGTTGCCTATACAGAAAAGAATTATTCAATTATCGATTTGTGTATTTTCTTGTTAAATAAAATTTATAATACTGAAAAAATATTTTATTTAAATTTGTCATTATCTAATCTGAACCTCTCTTAATGCGTGTTAAAAAAATTACGTCCTTGCGACTTTTCTATTAAATAAAAATCGTTGCTTCAAAATATACCGGTTTTTGTATATCAAAAAATTGTTTAATTTGATTATATATAGTTGCCTATACAGAAAAGAATTATTCAATTATCGATTTGTGTATTTTCTTGTTAAATAAAATTTATAATACTGAAAAAATATTTTATTTAAATTTGTCATTATCTAATCTGAACATCTCTTAATGCGTGTTAAAAAAATTACGTCCTTGCGACTTTTCTATTAAATAAAAATCGTTGCTTCAAAATATACCGGTTTTTGTATATCAAAAAATTGTTTAATTTGATTATATATAGTTGCCTATACAGAAAAGAATTATTCAATTATCGATTTGTGTATTTTCTTGTTAAATAAAATTTATAATACTGAAAAAATATTTTATTTAAATTTGTCATTATCTAATCTGAACATCTCTTAATGCGTGTTAAAAAAATTACGTCCTTGCGACTTTTCTATTAAATAAAAATCGTTGCTTCAAAATATACCGGTTTTTGTATATCAAAAAATTGTTTAATTTGATTATATATAGTTGCCTATACAGAAAAGAATTATTCAATTATCGATTTGTGTATTTTCTTGTTAAATAAAATTTATAATACTGAAAAAATATTTTATTTAAATTTGTCATTATCTAATCTGAACCTCTCTTAATGCGCGTTAAAAAAATTACGTCCTTGCGACTTTTCTATAAAAAAAAAATCGTTGCTTCAAAATATACCGTGTTTTTGTATTTCAAAAAATTGTTTAATTTGAGTATATATAGTTGCCTATACAAAAAAGAATTATTCAATTATCGATTTGTGTATTTTCTTGTTAAATAAAATTTATAATACTGAAAAAATATTTTATTTAAATTTGTCATTATCTAATCTGAACCTCTCTTAATGCGTGTTAAAAAAATTACGTCCTTGCGACTTTTCTATTAAATAAAAATCGTTGCTTCAAAATATACCGGTTTTTGTATATCAAAAAATTGTTTAATTTGATTATATATAGTTGCCTATACAGAAAAGAATTATTCAATTATCGATTTGTGTATTTTCTTGTTAAATAAAATTTATAATACTGAAAAAATATTTTATTTAAATTTGTCATTATCTAATCTAAACATCTCTTAATGCGTGTTAAAAAAATTACGTCCTTGCGACTTTTCTATTAAATAAAAATCGTTGCTTCAAAATATACCGTGTTTTTGTATATCAAAAAATTGTTTAATTTGATTATATATAGTTGCCTATACAGAAAAGAATTATTCAATTATCGATTTGTGTATTTTCTTGTTAAATAAAATTTATAATACTGAAAAAATATTTTATTTAAATTTGTCATTATCTAATCTGAACCTCTCTTAATGCGCGTTAAAAAAATTACGTCCTTGCGACTTTTCTATAAAAAAAAAATCGTTGCTTCAAAATATACCGTGTTTTTGTATTTCAAAAAATTGTTTAATTTGAGTATATATAGTTGCCTATACAAAAAAGAATTATTCAATTATCGATTTGTGTATTTTCTTGTTAAATAAAATTTATAATACTGAAAAAATATTTTATTTAAATTTGTCATTATCTAATCTAAACATCTCTTAATGCGTGTTAAAAAATTACGTCCTTGCGACTTTTCTATTAAATAAAAATCGTTGCTTCAAAATATACCGTGTTTTTGTATATCAAAAAATTGTTTAATTTGATTATATATAGTTGCCTATACAGAAAAGAATTATTCAATTATCGATTTGTGTATTTTCTTGTTAAATAAAATTTATAATACTGAAAAAATATTTTATTTAAATTTGTCATTATCTAATCTGAACATCTCTTAATGCGTGTTAAAAAAATTACGTCCTTGCGACTTTTCTATTAAATAAAAATCGTTGCTTCAAAATATACCGGTTTTTGTATATCAAAAAATTGTTTAATTTGATTATATATAGTTGCCTATACAGAAAAGAATTATTCAATTATCGATTTGTGTATTTTCTTGTTAAATAAAATTTATAATACTGAAAAAATATTTTATTTAAATTTGTCATTATCTAATCTGAACCTCTCTTAATGCGCGTTAAAAAAATTACGTCCTTGCGACTTTTCTATTAAAAAAAAATCGTTGCTTCAAAATATACCGTGTTTTTGTATTTCAAAAAATTGTTTAATTTGATTATATATAGTTGCCTATACAGAAAAGAATTATTCAATTATCGATTTGTGTATTTTCTTGTTAAATAAAATTTATAATACTGAAAAAATATTTTATTTAAATTTGTCATTATCTAATCTGAACATCTCTTAATGCGTGTTAAAAAAATTACGTCCTTGCGACTTTTCTATTAAATAAAAATCGTTGCTTCAAAATATACCGGTTTTTGTATATCAAAAAATTGTTTAATTTGATTATATATAGTTGCCTATACAGAAAAGAATTATTCAATTATCGATTTGTGTATTTTCTTGTTAAATAAAATTTATAATACTGAAAAAATATTTTATTTAAATTTGTCATTATCTAATCTGAACCTCTCTTAATGCGCGTTAAAAAAATTACGTCCTTGCGACTTTTCTATAAAAAAAAAATCGTTGCTTCAAAATATACCGTGTTTTTGTATTTCAAAAAATTGTTTACTTTGATTATATATAGTTGCCTATACAGAAAAGAATTATTCAATTATCGATTTGTGTATTTTCTTGTTAAATAAAATTTATAATACTGAAAAAATATTTTATTTAAATTTGGCATTATCTAATCTGAACCTCTCTCAATGCGTGTTAAAAAAATTACGTCCTTGCGACTTTTCTATTAAATAAAAATCGTTGCTTCAAAATATACCGGTTTTTGTATATCAAAAAATTGTTTAATTTGATTATATATAGTTGCCTATACAGAAAAGAATTATTCAATTATCGATTTGTGTATTTTCTTGTTAAATAAAATTTATAATACTGAAAAAATATTTTATTTAAATTTGTCATTATCTAATCTGAACATCTCTTAATGCGTGTTAAAAAAATTACGTCCTTGCGACTTTTCTATTAAATAAAAATCGTTGCTTCAAAATATACCGGTTTTTGTATATCAAAAAATTGTTTAATTCGATTATATATAGTTGCCTATACAGAAAAGAATTATTCAATTATCGATTTGTGTATTTTCTTGTTAAATAAAATTTATAATACTGAAAAAATATTTTATTTAAATTTGGCATTATCTAATCTGAACCTCTCTCAATGCGTGTTAAAAAAATTACGTCCTTGCGACTTTTCTATTAAATAAAAATCGTTGCTTCAAAATATACCGGTTTTTGTATATCAAAAAATTGTTTAATTCGATTATATATAGTTGCCTATACAGAAAAGAATTATTCAATTATCGATTTGTGTATTTTCTTGTTAAATAAAATTTATAATACTGAAAAAATATTTTATTTAAATTTGTCATTATCTAATCTGAACATCTCTTAATGCGTGTTAAAAAAATTACGTCCTTGCGACTTTTCTATTAAAAAAAAATCGTTGCTTCAAAATATACCGGTTTTTGTATATCAAAAAATTGTTTAATTCGATTATATATAGTTGCCTATACAGAAAAGAATTATTCAATTATCGATTTGTGTATTTTCTTGTTAAATAAAATTTATAATACTGAAAAAATATTTTATTTAAATTTGTCATTATCTAATCTGAACATCTCTTAATGCGTGTTAAAAAATTACGTCCTTGCGACTTTTCTATTAAATAAAAATCGTTGCTTCAAAATATACCGGTTTTTGTATATCAAAAAATTGTTTAATTCGATTATATATAGTTGCCTATACAGAAAAGAATTATTCAATTATCGATTTGTGTATTTTCTTGTTAAATAAAATTTATAATACTGAAAAAATATTTTATTTAAATTTGTCATTATCTAATCTGAACCTCTCTCAATGCGTGTTAAAAAAATTACGTCCTTGCGACTTTTCTATTAAATAAAAATCGTTGCTTCAAAATATACCGGTTTTTGTATATCAAAAAATTGTTTAATTCGATTATATATAGTTGCCTATACAGAAAAGAATTATTCAATTATCGATTTGTGTATTTTCTTGTTAAATAAAATTTATAATACTGAAAAAATATTTTATTTAAATTTGTCATTATCTAATCTGAACATCTCTTAATGCGTGTTAAAAAATTACGTCCTTGCGACTTTTCTATTAAATAAAAATCGTTGCTTCAAAATATACCGGTTTTTGTATATCAAAAAATTGTTTAATTCGATTATATATAGTTGCCTATACAGAAAAGAATTATTCAATTATCGATTTGTGTATTTTCTTGTTAAATAAAATTTATAATACTGAAAAAATATTTTATTTAAATTTGTCATTATCTAATCTGAACATCTCTTAATGCGTGTTAAAAAATTACGTCCTTGCGACTTTTCTATTAAATAAAAATCGTTGCTTCAAAATATACCGGTTTTTGTATATCAAAAAATTGTTTAATTCGATTATATATAGTTGCCTATACAGAAAAGAATTATTCAATTATCGATTTGTGTATTTTCTTGTTAAATAAAATTTATAATACTGAAAAAATATTTTATTTAAATTTGTCATTATCTAATCTGAACATCTCTTAATGCGTGTTAAAAAATTACGTCCTTGCGACTTTTCTATTAAATAAAAATCGTTGCTTCAAAATATACCGGTTTTTGTATATCAAAAAATTGTTTAATTCGATTATATATAGTTGCCTATACAGAAAAGAATTATTCAATTATCGATTTGTGTATTTTCTTGTTAAATAAAATTTATAATACTGAAAAAATATTTTATTTAAATTTGTCATTATCTAATCTGAACATCTCTTAATGCGTGTTAAAAAATTACGTCCTTGCGACTTTTCTATTAAAAAAAAATCGTTGCTTCAAAATATACCGGTTTTTGTATATCAAAAAATTGTTTAATTCGATTATATATAGTTGCCTATACAGAAAAGAATTATTCAATTATCGATTTGTGTATTTTCTTGTTAAATAAAATTTATAATACTGAAAAAATATTTTATTTAAATTTGTCATTATCTAATCTGAACCTCTCTTAATGCGCGTTAAAAAAATTACGTCCTTGCGACTTTTCTATTAAATAAAAATCGTTGCTTCAAAATATACCGGTTTTTGTATATCAAAAAATTGTTTAATTCGATTATATATAGTTGCCTATACAGAAAAGAATTATTCAATTATCGATTTGTGTATTTTCTTGTTAAATAAAATTTATAATACTGAAAAAATATTTTATTTAAATTTGTCATTATCTAATCTGAACATCTCTTAATGCGTGTTAAAAAATTACGTCCTTGCGACTTTTCTATTAAATAAAAATCGTTGCTTCAAAATATACCGGTTTTTGTATATCAAAAAATTGTTTAATTCGATTATATATAGTTGCCTATACAGAAAAGAATTATTCAATTATCGATTTGTGTATTTTCTTGTTAAATAAAATTTATAATACTGAAAAAATATTTTATTTAAATTTGTCATTATCTAATCTGAACCTCTCTTAATGCGCGTTAAAAAAATTACGTCCTTGCGACTTTTCTATTAAATAAAAATCGTTGCTTCAAAATATACCGGTTTTTGTATATCAAAAAATTGTTTAATTCGATTATATATAGTTGCCTATACAGAAAAGAATTATTCAATTATCGATTTGTGTATTTTCTTGTTAAATAAAATTTATAATACTGAAAAAATATTTTATTTAAATTTGTCATTATCTAATCTGAACATCTCTTAATGCGTGTTAAAAAATTACGTCCTTGCGACTTTTCTATTAAATAAAAATCGTTGCTTCAAAATATACCGGTTTTTGTATATCAAAAAATTGTTTAATTCGATTATATATAGTTGCCTATACAGAAAAGAATTATTCAATTATCGATTTGTGTATTTTCTTGTTAAATAAAATTTATAATACTGAAAAAATATTTTATTTAAATTTGTCATTATCTAATCTGAACATCTCTTAATGCGTGTTAAAAAATTACGTCCTTGCGACTTTTCTATTAAATAAAAATCGTTGCTTCAAAATATACCGGTTTTTGTATATCAAAAAATTGTTTAATTCGATTATATATAGTTGCCTATACAGAAAAGAATTATTCAATTATCGATTTGTGTATTTTCTTGTTAAATAAAATTTATAATACTGAAAAAATATTTTATTTAAATTTGTCATTATCTAATCTGAACATCTCTTAATGCGTGTTAAAAAATTACGTCCTTGCGACTTTTCTATTAAATAAAAATCGTTGCTTCAAAATATACCGGTTTTTGTATATCAAAAAATTGTTTAATTCGATTATATATAGTTGCCTATACAGAAAAGAATTATTCAATTATCGATTTGTGTATTTTCTTGTTAAATAAAATTTATAATACTGAAAAAATATTTTATTTAAATTTGTCATTATCTAATCTGAACCTCTCTTAATGCGCGTTAAAAAAATTACGTCCTTGCGACTTTTCTATTAAATAAAAATCGTTGCTTCAAAATATACCGGTTTTTGTATATCAAAAAATTGTTTAATTCGATTATATATAGTTGCCTATACAGAAAAGAATTATTCAATTATCGATTTGTGTATTTTCTTGTTAAATAAAATTTATAATACTGAAAAAATATTTTATTTAAATTTGTCATTATCTAATCTGAACCTCTCTTAATGCGCGTTAAAAAAATTACGTCCTTGCGACTTTTCTATTAAATAAAAATCGTTGCTTCAAAATATACCGGTTTTTGTATATCAAAAAATTGTTTAATTCGATTATATATAGTTGCCTATACAGAAAAGAATTATTCAATTATCGATTTGTGTATTTTCTTGTTAAATAAAATTTATAATACTGAAAAAATATTTTATTTAAATTTGTCATTATCTAATCTGAACCTCTCTTAATGCGCGTTAAAAAAATTACGTCCTTGCGACTTTTCTATTAAATAAAAATCGTTGCTTCAAAATATACCGGTTTTTGTATATCAAAAAATTGTTTAATTCGATTATATATAGTTGCCTATACAGAAAAGAATTATTCAATTATCGATTTGTGTATTTTCTTGTTAAATAAAATTTATAATACTGAAAAAATATTTTATTTAAATTTGTCATTATCTAATCTGAACCTCTCTTAATGCGCGTTAAAAAAATTACGTCCTTGCGACTTTTCTATTAAATAAAAATCGTTGCTTCAAAATATACCGGTTTTTGTATATCAAAAAATTGTTTAATTCGATTATATATAGTTGCCTATACAGAAAAGAATTATTCAATTATCGATTTGTGTATTTTCTTGTTAAATAAAATTTATAATACTGAAAAAATATTTTATTTAAATTTGTCATTATCTAATCTGAACCTCTCTTAATGCGCGTTAAAAAAATTACGTCCTTGCGACTTTTCTATTAAATAAAAATCGTTGCTTCAAAATATACCGGTTTTTGTATATCAAAAAATTGTTTAATTCGATTATATATAGTTGCCTATACAGAAAAGAATTATTCAATTATCGATTTGTGTATTTTCTTGTTAAATAAAATTTATAATACTGAAAAAATATTTTATTTAAATTTGTCATTATCTAATCTGAACATCTCTTAATGCGTGTTAAAAAATTACGTCCTTGCGACTTTTCTATTAAAAAAAAATCGTTGCTTCAAAATATACCGGTTTTTGTATATCAAAAAATTGTTTAATTCGATTATATATAGTTGCCTATACAGAAAAGAATTATTCAATTATCGATTTGTGTATTTTCTTGTTAAATAAAATTTATAATACTGAAAAAATATTTTATTTAAATTTGTCATTATCTAATCTGAACCTCTCTTAATGCGCGTTAAAAAAATTACGTCCTTGCGACTTTTCTATTAAATAAAAATCGTTGCTTCAAAATATACCGGTTTTTGTATATCAAAAAATTGTTTAATTCGATTATATATAGTTGCCTATACAGAAAAGAATTATTCAATTATCGATTTGTGTATTTTCTTGTTAAATAAAATTTATAATACTGAAAAAATATTTTATTTAAATTTGTCATTATCTAATCTGAACCTCTCTTAATGCGTGTTAAAAAATTACGTCCTTGCGACTTTTCTATTAAATAAAAATCGTTGCTTCAAAATATACCGGTTTTTGTATATCAAAAAATTGTTTAATTCGATTATATATAGTTGCCTATACAGAAAAGAATTATTCAATTATCGATTTGTGTATTTTCTTGTTAAATAAAATTTATAATACTAAAAAAGTATTTTATTTAAATTTGTCATTATCTAATCTAAACCTCTCTTAATGCGTGTTAAAAAATTACGTCCTTGCGACTTTTCTATAAAAAAAAAATCGTTGCTTCAAAATATACCGTGTTTTTGTATTTCAAAAAATTGTTTACTTTGATTATATATAGTTGCCTATACAGAAAAGAATTATTCAATTATCGATTTGTGTATTTTCTTGTTAAATAAAATTTATAATACTAAAAAAGTATTTTATTTAAATTTGTCATTATCTAATCTAAACCTCTCTTAATGCGTGTTAAAAAATTACGTCCTTGCGACTTTTCTATTAAATAAAAATCGTTGCTTCAAAATATACCGGTTTTTGTATATCAAAAAATTGTTTAATTCGATTATATATAGTTGCCTATACAGAAAAGAATTATTCAATTATCGATTTGTGTATTTTCTTGTTAAATAAAATTTATAATACTGAAAAAATATTTTATTTAAATTTGTCATTATCTAATCTGAACATCTCTTAATGCGTGTTAAAAAAATTACGTCCTTGCGACTTTTCTATTAAATAAAAATCGTTGCTTCAAAATATACCGGTTTTTGTATATCAAAAAATTGTTTAATTCGATTATATATAGTTGCCTATACAGAAAAGAATTATTCAATTATCGATTTGTGTATTTTCTTGTTAAATAAAATTTATAATACTGAAAAAATATTTTATTTAAATTTGTCATTATCTAATCTGAACATCTCTTAATGCGTGTTAAAAAAATTACGTCCTTGCGACTTTTCTATTAAATAAAAATCGTTGCTTCAAAATATACCGGTTTTTGTATATCAAAAAATTGTTTAATTCGATTATATATAGTTGCCTATACAGAAAAGAATTATTCAATTATCGATTTGTGTATTTTCTTGTTAAATAAAATTTATAATACTGAAAAAATATTTTATTTAAATTTGTCATTATCTAATCTGAACATCTCTTAATGCGTGTTAAAAAAATTACGTCCTTGCGACTTTTCTATTAAATAAAAATCGTTGCTTCAAAATATACCGGTTTTTGTATATCAAAAAATTGTTTAATTCGATTATATATAGTTGCCTATACAGAAAAGAATTATTCAATTATCGATTTGTGTATTTTCTTGTTAAATAAAATTTATAATACTGAAAAAATATTTTATTTAAATTTGTCATTATCTAATCTGAACATCTCTTAATGCGTGTTAAAAAAATTACGTCCTTGCGACTTTTCTATTAAATAAAAATCGTTGCTTCAAAATATACCGGTTTTTGTATATCAAAAAATTGTTTAATTCGATTATATATAGTTGCCTATACAGAAAAGAATTATTCAATTATCGATTTGTGTATTTTCTTGTTAAATAAAATTTATAATACTGAAAAAATATTTTATTTAAATTTGTCATTATCTAATCTGAACATCTCTTAATGCGTGTTAAAAAATTACGTCCTTGCGACTTTTCTATTAAATAAAAATCGTTGCTTCAAAATATACCGGTTTTTGTATATCAAAAAATTGTTTAATTCGATTATATATAGTTGCCTATACAGAAAAGAATTATTCAATTATCGATTTGTGTATTTTCTTGTTAAATAAAATTTATAATACTGAAAAAATATTTTATTTAAATTTGGCATTATCTAATCTGAACCTCTCTCAATGCGTGTTAAAAAAATTACGTCCTTGCGACTTTTCTATAAAAAAAAAATCGTTGCTTCAAAATATACCGTGTTTTTGTATTTCAAAAAATTGTTTACTTTGATTATATATAGTTGCCTATACAGAAAAGAATTATTCAATTATCGATTTGTGTATTTTCTTGTTAAATAAAATTTATAATACTGAAAAAATATTTTATTTAAATTTGTCATTATCTAATCTGAACCTCTCTTAATGCGCGTTAAAAAAATTACGTCCTTGCGACTTTTCTATAAAAAAAAAATCGTTGCTTCAAAATATACCGTGTTTTTGTATTTCAAAAAATTGTTTACTTTGATTATATATAGTTGCCTATACAGAAAAGAATTATTCAATTATCGATTTGTGTATTTTCTTGTTAAATAAAATGTATAATACTAAAAAAGTATTTTATTTAAATTTGTCATTATCTAATCTAAACCTCTCTTAATGCGTGTTAAAAAATTACGTCCTTGCGACTTTTCTATTAAATAAAAATCGTTGCTTCAAAATATACCGGTTTTTGTATATCAAAAAATTGTTTAATTCGATTATATATAGTTGCCTATACAGAAAAGAATTATTCAATTATCGATTTGTGTATTTTCTTGTTAAATAAAATTTATAATACTGAAAAAATATTTTATTTAAATTTGTCATTATCTAATCTGAACATCTCTTAATGCGTGTTAAAAAATTACGTCCTTGCGACTTTTCTATTAAATAAAAATCGTTGCTTCAAAATATACCGGTTTTTGTATATCAAAAAATTGTTTAATTCGATTATATATAGTTGCCTATACAGAAAAGAATTATTCAATTATCGATTTGTGTATTTTCTTGTTAAATAAAATTTATAATACTGAAAAAATATTTTATTTAAATTTGGCATTATCTAATCTGAACATCTCTTAATGCGTGTTAAAAAATTACGTCCTTGCGACTTTTCTATTAAAAAAAAATCGTTGCTTCAAAATATACCGGTTTTTGTATATCAAAAAATTGTTTAATTCGATTATATATAGTTGCCTATACAGAAAAGAATTATTCAATTATCGATTTGTGTATTTTCTTGTTAAATAAAATTTATAATACTGAAAAAATATTTTATTTAAATTTGGCATTATCTAATCTGAACCTCTCTCAATGCGTGTTAAAAAAATTACGTCCTTGCGACTTTTCTATTAAATAAAAATCGTTGCTTCAAAATATACCGGTTTTTGTATATCAAAAAATTGTTTAATTCGATTATATATAGTTGCCTATACAGAAAAGAATTATTCAATTATCGATTTGTGTATTTTCTTGTTAAATAAAATTTATAATACTGAAAAAATATTTTATTTAAATTTGTCATTATCTAATCTGAACATCTCTTAATGCGTGTTAAAAAATTACGTCCTTGCGACTTTTCTATTAAATAAAAATCGTTGCTTCAAAATATACCGGTTTTTGTATATCAAAAAATTGTTTAATTCGATTATATATAGTTGCCTATACAGAAAAGAATTATTCAATTATCGATTTGTGTATTTTCTTGTTAAATAAAATTTATAATACTGAAAAAATATTTTATTTAAATTTGTCATTATCTAATCTGAACATCTCTTAATGCGCGTTAAAAAAATTACGTCCTTGCGACTTTTCTATAAAAAAAAAATCGTTGCTTCAAAATATACCGTGTTTTTGTATTTCAAAAAATTGTTTACTTTGATTATATATAGTTGCCTATACAGAAAAGAATTATTCAATTATCGATTTGTGTATTTTCTTGTTAAATAAAATTTATAATACTGAAAAAATATTTTATTTAAATTTGTCATTATCTAATCTGAACCTCTCTTAATGCGCGTTAAAAAAATTACGTCCTTGCGACTTTTCTATAAAAAAAAAATCGTTGCTTCAAAATATACCGTGTTTTTGTATTTCAAAAAATTGTTTACTTTGATTATATATAGTTGCCTATACAGAAAAGAATTATTCAATTATCGATTTGTGTATTTTCTTGTTAAATAAAATGTATAATACTAAAAAAGTATTTTATTTAAATTTGTCATTATCTAATCTAAACCTCTCTTAATGCGTGTTAAAAAATTACGTCCTTGCGACTTTTCTATTAAATAAAAATCGTTGCTTCAAAATATACCGGTTTTTGTATATCAAAAAATTGTTTAATTCGATTATATATAGTTGCCTATACAGAAAAGAATTATTCAATTATCGATTTGTGTATTTTCTTGTTAAATAAAATTTATAATACTGAAAAAATATTTTATTTAAATTTGTCATTATCTAATCTGAACATCTCTTAATGCGTGTTAAAAAATTACGTCCTTGCGACTTTTCTATTAAATAAAAATCGTTGCTTCAAAATATACCGGTTTTTGTATATCAAAAAATTGTTTAATTCGATTATATATAGTTGCCTATACAGAAAAGAATTATTCAATTATCGATTTGTGTATTTTCTTGTTAAATAAAATTTATAATACTGAAAAAATATTTTATTTAAATTTGGCATTATCTAATCTGAACATCTCTTAATGCGTGTTAAAAAATTACGTCCTTGCGACTTTTCTATTAAAAAAAAATCGTTGCTTCAAAATATACCGGTTTTTGTATATCAAAAAATTGTTTAATTCGATTATATATAGTTGCCTATACAGAAAAGAATTATTCAATTATCGATTTGTGTATTTTCTTGTTAAATAAAATTTATAATACTGAAAAAATATTTTATTTAAATTTGGCATTATCTAATCTGAACATCTCTTAATGCGTGTTAAAAAATTACGTCCTTGCGACTTTTCTATTAAATAAAAATCGTTGCTTCAAAATATACCGGTTTTTGTATATCAAAAAATTGTTTAATTCGATTATATATAGTTGCCTATACAGAAAAGAATTATTCAATTATCGATTTGTGTATTTTCTTGTTAAATAAAATTTATAATACTGAAAAAATATTTTATTTAAATTTGTCATTATCTAATCTGAACATCTCTTAATGCGTGTTAAAAAATTACGTCCTTGCGACTTTTCTATTAAAAAAAAATCGTTGCTTCAAAATATACCGGTTTTTGTATATCAAAAAATTGTTTAATTCGATTATATATAGTTGCCTATACAGAAAAGAATTATTCAATTATCGATTTGTGTATTTTCTTGTTAAATAAAATTTATAATACTGAAAAAATATTTTATTTAAATTTGGCATTATCTAATCTGAACCTCTCTCAATGCGTGTTAAAAAAATTACGTCCTTGCGACTTTTCTATTAAATAAAAATCGTTGCTTCAAAATATACCGGTTTTTGTATATCAAAAAATTGTTTAATTCGATTATATATAGTTGCCTATACAGAAAAGAATTATTCAATTATCGATTTGTGTATTTTCTTGTTAAATAAAATTTATAATACTGAAAAAATATTTTATTTAAATTTGTCATTATCTAATCTGAACATCTCTTAATGCGTGTTAAAAAAATTACGTCCTTGCGACTTTTCTATTAAAAAAAAATCGTTGCTTCAAAATATACCGGTTTTTGTATATCAAAAAATTGTTTAATTCGATTATATATAGTTGCCTATACAGAAAAGAATTATTCAATTATCGATTTGTGTATTTTCTTGTTAAATAAAATTTATAATACTGAAAAAATATTTTATTTAAATTTGGCATTATCTAATCTGAACCTCTCTCAATGCGTGTTAAAAAAATTACGTCCTTGCGACTTTTCTATTAAATAAAAATCGTTGCTTCAAAATATACCGGTTTTTGTATATCAAAAAATTGTTTAATTCGATTATATATAGTTGCCTATACAGAAAAGAATTATTCAATTATCGATTTGTGTATTTTCTTGTTAAATAAAATTTATAATACTGAAAAAATATTTTATTTAAATTTGTCATTATCTAATCTGAACATCTCTTAATGCGTGTTAAAAAAATTACGTCCTTGCGACTTTTCTATTAAATAAAAATCGTTGCTTCAAAATATACCGGTTTTTGTATATCAAAAAATTGTTTAATTCGATTATATATAGTTGCCTATACAGAAAAGAATTATTCAATTATCGATTTGTGTATTTTCTTGTTAAATAAAATTTATAATACTGAAAAAATATTTTATTTAAATTTGGCATTATCTAATCTGAACCTCTCTCAATGCGTGTTAAAAAAATTACGTCCTTGCGACTTTTCTATTAAATAAAAATCGTTGCTTCAAAATATACCGGTTTTTGTATATCAAAAAATTGTTTAATTCGATTATATATAGTTGCCTATACAGAAAAGAATTATTCAATTATCGATTTGTGTATTTTCTTGTTAAATAAAATTTATAATACTGAAAAAATATTTTATTTAAATTTGTCATTATCTAATCTGAACATCTCTTAATGCGTGTTAAAAAAATTACGTCCTTGCGACTTTTCTATTAAATAAAAATCGTTGCTTCAAAATATACCGGTTTTTGTATATCAAAAAATTGTTTAATTCGATTATATATAGTTGCCTATACAGAAAAGAATTATTCAATTATCGATTTGTGTATTTTCTTGTTAAATAAAATTTATAATACTGAAAAAATATTTTATTTAAATTTGTCATTATCTAATCTGAACCTCTCTTAATGCGTGTTAAAAAAATTACGTCCTTGCGACTTTTCTATTAAATAAAAATCGTTGCTTCAAAATATACCGGTTTTTGTATATCAAAAAATTGTTTAATTCGATTATATATAGTTGCCTATACAGAAAAGAATTATTCAATTATCGATTTGTGTATTTTCTTGTTAAATAAAATTTATAATACTGAAAAAATATTTTATTTAAATTTGTCATTATCTAATCTGAACATCTCTTAATGCGTGTTAAAAAATTACGTCCTTGCGACTTTTCTATTAAATAAAAATCGTTGCTTCAAAATATACCGGTTTTTGTATATCAAAAAATTGTTTAATTCGATTATATATAGTTGCCTATACAGAAAAGAATTATTCAATTATCGATTTGTGTATTTTCTTGTTAAATAAAATTTATAATACTGAAAAAATATTTTATTTAAATTTGGCATTATCTAATCTGAACCTCTCTCAATGCGTGTAAAAAAAATTACGTCCTTGCGACTTTTCTATTAAATAAAAATCGTTGCTTCAAAATATACCGGTTTTTGTATATCAAAAAATTGTTTAATTCGATTATATATAGTTGCCTATACAGAAAAGAATTATTCAATTATCGATTTGTGTATTTTCTTGTTAAATAAAATTTATAATACTGAAAAAATATTTTATTTAAATTTGTCATTATCTAATCTGAACATCTCTTAATGCGTGTTAAAAAATTACGTCCTTGCGACTTTTCTATTAAATAAAAATCGTTGCTTCAAAATATACCGGTTTTTGTATATCAAAAAATTGTTTAATTCGATTATATATAGTTGCCTATACAGAAAAGAATTATTCAATTATCGATTTGTGTATTTTCTTGTTAAATAAAATTTATAATACTGAAAAAATATTTTATTTAAATTTGTCATTATCTAATCTGAACATCTCTTAATGCGTGTTAAAAAAATTACGTCCTTGCGACTTTTCTATTAAAAAAAAATCGTTGCTTCAAAATATACCGGTTTTTGTATATCAAAAAATTGTTTAATTCGATTATATATAGTTGCCTATACAGAAAAGAATTATTCAATTATCGATTTGTGTATTTTCTTGTTAAATAAAATTTATAATACTGAAAAAATATTTTATTTAAATTTGTCATTATCTAATCTGAACCTCTCTTAATGCGTGTTAAAAAAATTACGTCCTTGCGACTTTTCTATTAAATAAAAATCGTTGCTTCAAAATATACCGGTTTTTGTATATCAAAAAGTTTAATTTGATTATATATAGTTGCCTATACAGAAAAGAATTATTCAATTATCGATTTGTGTATTTTCTTGTTAAATAAAATTTATAATACTGAAAAAATATTTTATTTAAATTTGTCATTATCTAATCTGAACCTCTCTTAATGCGCGTTAAAAAAATTACGTCCTTGCGACTTTTCTATAAAAAAAAAATCGTTGCTTCAAAATATACCGTGTTTTTGTATTTCAAAAAATTGTTTACTTTGATTATATATAGTTGCCTATACAGAAAAGAATTATTCAATTATCGATTTGTGTATTTTCTTGTTAAATAAAATGTATAATACTAAAAAAGTATTTTATTTAAATTTGTCATTATCTAATCTAAACCTCTCTTAATGCGTGTTAAAAAATTACGTCCTTGCGACTTTTCTATTAAATAAAAATCGTTGCTTCAAAATATACCGGTTTTTGTATATCAAAAAATTGTTTAATTCGATTATATATAGTTGCCTATACAGAAAAGAATTATTCAATTATCGATTTGTGTATTTTCTTGTTAAATAAAATTTATAATACTGAAAAAATATTTTATTTAAATTTGTCATTATCTAATCTGAACATCTCTTAATGCGTGTTAAAAAATTACGTCCTTGCGACTTTTCTATTAAATAAAAATCGTTGCTTCAAAATATACCGGTTTTTGTATATCAAAAAATTGTTTAATTCGATTATATATAGTTGCCTATACAGAAAAGAATTATTCAATTATCGATTTGTGTATTTTCTTGTTAAATAAAATTTATAATACTGAAAAAATATTTTATTTAAATTTGTCATTATCTAATCTGAACATCTCTTAATGCGTGTTAAAAAAATTACGTCCTTGCGACTTTTCTATTAAAAAAAAATCGTTGCTTCAAAATATACCGGTTTTTGTATATCAAAAAATTGTTTAATTCGATTATATATAGTTGCCTATACAGAAAAGAATTATTCAATTATCGATTTGTGTATTTTCTTGTTAAATAAAATTTATAATACTGAAAAAATATTTTATTTAAATTTGTCATTATCTAATCTGAACCTCTCTTAATGCGTGTTAAAAAAATTACGTCCTTGCGACTTTTCTATTAAATAAAAATCGTTGCTTCAAAATATACCGGTTTTTGTATATCAAAAAATTGTTTAATTCGATTATATATAGTTGCCTATACAGAAAAGAATTATTCAATTATCGATTTGTGTATTTTCTTGTTAAATAAAATTTATAATACTGAAAAAATATTTTATTTAAATTTGTCATTATCTAATCTGAACATCTCTTAATGCGTGTTAAAAAAATTACGTCCTTGCGACTTTTCTATTAAAAAAAAATCGTTGCTTCAAAATATACCGGTTTTTGTATATCAAAAAATTGTTTAATTCGATTATATATAGTTGCCTATACAGAAAAGAATTATTCAATTATCGATTTGTGTATTTTCTTGTTAAATAAAATTTATAATACTGAAAAAATATTTTATTTAAATTTGTCATTATCTAATCTGAACCTCTCTTAATGCGTGTTAAAAAAATTACGTCCTTGCGACTTTTCTATTAAATAAAAATCGTTGCTTCAAAATATACCGGTTTTTGTATATCAAAAAGTTTAATTTGATTATATATAGTTGCCTATACAGAAAAGAATTATTCAATTATCGATTTGTGTATTTTCTTGTTAAATAAAATTTATAATACTGAAAAAATATTTTATTTAAATTTGGCATTATCTAATCTGAACCTCTCTCAATGCGTGTTAAAAAAATTACGTCCTTGCGACTTTTCTATTAAATAAAAATCGTTGCTTCAAAATATACCGGTTTTTGTATATCAAAAAATTGTTTAATTTGATTATATATAGTTGCCTATACAGAAAAGAATTATTCAATTATCGATTTGTGTATTTTCTTGTTAAATAAAATTTATAATACTGAAAAAATATTTTATTTAAATTTGTCATTATCTAATCTGAACCTCTCTTAATGCGTGTTAAAAAAATTACGTCCTTGCGACTTTTCTATTAAATAAAAATCGTTGCTTCAAAATATACCGGTTTTTGTATATCAAAAAGTTTAATTTGATTATATATAGTTGCCTATACAGAAAAGAATTATTCAATTATCGATTTGTGTATTTTCTTGTTAAATAAAATTTATAATACTGAAAAAATATTTTATTTAAATTTGTCATTATCTAATCTGAACCTCTCTTAATGCGCGTTAAAAAAATTACGTCCTTGCGACTTTTCTATAAAAAAAAAATCGTTGCTTCAAAATATACCGTGTTTTTGTATTTCAAAAAATTGTTTACTTTGATTATATATAGTTGCCTATACAGAAAAGAATTATTCAATTATCGATTTGTGTATTTTCTTGTTAAATAAAATTTATAATACTGAAAAAATATTTTATTTAAATTTGTCATTATCTAATCTGAACCTCTCTTAATGCGCGTTAAAAAAATTACGTCCTTGCGACTTTTCTATAAAAAAAAAATCGTTGCTTCAAAATATACCGTGTTTTTGTATTTCAAAAAATTGTTTACTTTGATTATATATAGTTGCCTATACAGAAAAGAATTATTCAATTATCGATTTGTGTATTTTCTTGTTAAATAAAATGTATAATACTAAAAAAGTATTTTATTTAAATTTGTCATTATCTAATCTAAACCTCTCTTAATGCGTGTTAAAAAATTACGTCCTTGCGACTTTTCTATTAAATAAAAATCGTTGCTTCAAAATATACCGGTTTTTGTATATCAAAAAATTGTTTAATTCGATTATATATAGTTGCCTATACAGAAAAGAATTATTCAATTATCGATTTGTGTATTTTCTTGTTAAATAAAATTTATAATACTGAAAAAATATTTTATTTAAATTTGTCATTATCTAATCTGAACATCTCTTAATGCGTGTTAAAAAATTACGTCCTTGCGACTTTTCTATTAAATAAAAATCGTTGCTTCAAAATATACCGGTTTTTGTATATCAAAAAATTGTTTAATTCGATTATATATAGTTGCCTATACAGAAAAGAATTATTCAATTATCGATTTGTGTATTTTCTTGTTAAATAAAATTTATAATACTGAAAAAATATTTTATTTAAATTTGTCATTATCTAATCTGAACATCTCTTAATGCGTGTTAAAAAATTACGTCCTTGCGACTTTTCTATTAAATAAAAATCGTTGCTTCAAAATATACCGGTTTTTGTATATCAAAAAATTGTTTAATTCGATTATATATAGTTGCCTATACAGAAAAGAATTATTCAATTATCGATTTGTGTATTTTCTTGTTAAATAAAATTTATAATACTGAAAAAATATTTTATTTAAATTTGTCATTATCTAATCTGAACATCTCTTAATGCGTGTTAAAAAATTACGTCCTTGCGACTTTTCTATTAAATAAAAATCGTTGCTTCAAAATATACCGGTTTTTGTATATCAAAAAATTGTTTAATTCGATTATATATAGTTGCCTATACAGAAAAGAATTATTCAATTATCGATTTGTGTATTTTCTTGTTAAATAAAATTTATAATACTGAAAAAATATTTTATTTAAATTTGTCATTATCTAATCTGAACATCTCTTAATGCGTGTTAAAAAATTACGTCCTTGCGACTTTTCTATTAAATAAAAATCGTTGCTTCAAAATATACCGGTTTTTGTATATCAAAAAATTGTTTAATTCGATTATATATAGTTGCCTATACAGAAAAGAATTATTCAATTATCGATTTGTGTATTTTCTTGTTAAATAAAATTTATAATACTGAAAAAATATTTTATTTAAATTTGTCATTATCTAATCTGAACATCTCTTAATGCGTGTTAAAAAATTACGTCCTTGCGACTTTTCTATTAAATAAAAATCGTTGCTTCAAAATATACCGTGTTTTTGTATATCAAAAAATTGTTTAATTTGATTATATATAGTTGCCTATACAGAAAAGAATTATTCAATTATCGATTTGTGTATTTTCTTGTTAAATAAAATTTATAATACTGAAAAAATATTTTATTTAAATTTGTCATTATCTAATCTGAACATCTCTTAATGCGTGTTAAAAAATTACGTCCTTGCGACTTTTCTATTAAATAAAAATCGTTGCTTCAAAATATACCGGTTTTTGTATATCAAAAAATTGTTTAATTCGATTATATATAGTTGCCTATACAGAAAAGAATTATTCAATTATCGATTTGTGTATTTTCTTGTTAAATAAAATTTATAATACTGAAAAAATATTTTATTTAAATTTGTCATTATCTAATCTGAACATCTCTTAATGCGTGTTAAAAAATTACGTCCTTGCGACTTTTCTATTAAATAAAAATCGTTGCTTCAAAATATACCGGTTTTTGTATATCAAAAAATTGTTTAATTTGATTATATATAGTTGCCTATACAGAAAAGAATTATTCAATTATCGATTTGTGTATTTTCTTGTTAAATAAAATTTATAATACTGAAAAAATATTTTATTTAAATTTGTCATTATCTAATCTGAACATCTCTTAATGCGTGTTAAAAAATTACGTCCTTGCGACTTTTCTATTAAATAAAAATCGTTGCTTCAAAATATACCGGTTTTTGTATATCAAAAAATTGTTTAATTCGATTATATATAGTTGCCTATACAGAAAAGAATTATTCAATTATCGATTTGTGTATTTTCTTGTTAAATAAAATTTATAATACTGAAAAAATATTTTATTTAAATTTGTCATTATCTAATCTGAACATCTCTTAATGCGTGTTAAAAAATTACGTCCTTGCGACTTTTCTATTAAATAAAAATCGTTGCTTCAAAATATACCGGTTTTTGTATATCAAAAAATTGTTTAATTCGATTATATATAGTTGCCTATACAGAAAAGAATTATTCAATTATCGATTTGTGTATTTTCTTGTTAAATAAAATTTATAATATTGAAAAAATATTTTATTTAAATTTGTCATTATCTAATCTGAACATCTCTTAATGCGTGTTAAAAAATTACGTCCTTGCGACTTTTCTATTAAATAAAAATCGTTGCTTCAAAATATACCGGTTTTTGTATATCAAAAAATTGTTTAATTCGATTATATATAGTTGCCTATACAGAAAAGAATTATTCAATTATCGATTTGTGTATTTTCTTGTTAAATAAAATTTATAATATTGAAAAAATATTTTATTTAAATTTGTCATTATCTAATCTGAACATCTCTTAATGCGTGTTAAAAAATTACGTCCTTGCGACTTTTCTATTAAATAAAAATCGTTGCTTCAAAATATACCGGTTTTTGTATATCAAAAAATTGTTTAATTCGATTATATATAGTTGCCTATACAGAAAAGAATTATTCAATTATCGATTTGTGTATTTTCTTGTTAAATAAAATTTATAATACTGAAAAAATATTTTATTTAAATTTGTCATTATCTAATCTGAACATCTCTTAATGCGTGTTAAAAAATTACGTCCTTGCGACTTTTCTATTAAATAAAAATCGTTGCTTCAAAATATACCGGTTTTTGTATATCAAAAAATTGTTTAATTCGATTATATATAGTTGCCTATACAGAAAAGAATTATTCAATTATCGATTTGTGTATTTTCTTGTTAAATAAAATTTATAATACTGAAAAAATATTTTATTTAAATTTGTCATTATCTAATCTGAACATCTCTTAATGCGTGTTAAAAAATTACGTCCTTGCGACTTTTCTATAAAAAAAAAATCGTTGCTTCAAAATATACCGGTTTTTGTATATCAAAAAATTGTTTAATTCGATTATATATAGTTGCCTATACAGAAAAGAATTATTCAATTATCGATTTGTGTATTTTCTTGTTAAATAAAATTTATAATACTGAAAAAATATTTTATTTAAATTTGTCATTATCTAATCTGAACATCTCTTAATGCGTGTTAAAAAATTACGTCCTTGCGACTTTTCTATTAAATAAAAATCGTTGCTTCAAAATATACCGGTTTTTGTATATCAAAAAATTGTTTAATTCGATTATATATAGTTGCCTATACAGAAAAGAATTATTCAATTATCGATTTGTGTATTTTCTTGTTAAATAAAATTTATAATATTGAAAAAATATTTTATTTAAATTTGTCATTATCTAATCTGAACATCTCTTAATGCGTGTTAAAAAATTACGTCCTTGCGACTTTTCTATTAAATAAAAATCGTTGCTTCAAAATATACCGGTTTTTGTATATCAAAAAATTGTTTAATTCGATTATATATAGTTGCCTATACAGAAAAGAATTATTCAATTATCGATTTGTGTATTTTCTTGTTAAATAAAATTTATAATATTGAAAAAATATTTTATTTAAATTTGTCATTATCTAATCTGAACATCTCTTAATGCGTGTTAAAAAATTACGTCCTTGCGACTTTTCTATTAAATAAAAATCGTTGCTTCAAAATATACCGGTTTTTGTATATCAAAAAATTGTTTAATTCGATTATATATAGTTGCCTATACAGAAAAGAATTATTCAATTATCGATTTGTGTATTTTCTTGTTAAATAAAATTTATAATACTGAAAAAATATTTTATTTAAATTTGTCATTATCTAATCTGAACATCTCTTAATGCGTGTTAAAAAATTACGTCCTTGCGACTTTTCTATTAAATAAAAATCGTTGCTTCAAAATATACCGGTTTTTGTATATCAAAAAATTGTTTAATTCGATTATATATAGTTGCCTATACAGAAAAGAATTATTCAATTATCGATTTGTGTATTTTCTTGTTAAATAAAATTTATAATACTGAAAAAATATTTTATTTAAATTTGTCATTATCTAATCTGAACATCTCTTAATGCGTGTTAAAAAATTACGTCCTTGCGACTTTTCTATTAAATAAAAATCGTTGCTTCAAAATATACCGGTTTTTGTATATCAAAAAATTGTTTAATTCGATTATATATAGTTGCCTATACAGAAAAGAATTATTCAATTATCGATTTGTGTATTTTCTTGTTAAATAAAATTTATAATACTGAAAAAATATTTTATTTAAATTTGTCATTATCTAATCTGAACATCTCTTAATGCGTGTTAAAAAATTACGTCCTTGCGACTTTTCTATTAAATAAAAATCGTTGCTTCAAAATATACCGGTTTTTGTATATCAAAAAATTGTTTAATTCGATTATATATAGTTGCCTATACAGAAAAGAATTATTCAATTATCGATTTGTGTATTTTCTTGTTAAATAAAATTTATAATATTGAAAAAATATTTTATTTAAATTTGTCATTATCTAATCTGAACATCTCTTAATGCGTGTTAAAAAATTACGTCCTTGCGACTTTTCTATTAAATAAAAATCGTTGCTTCAAAATATACCGGTTTTTGTATATCAAAAAATTGTTTAATTCGATTATATATAGTTGCCTATACAGAAAAGAATTATTCAATTATCGATTTGTGTATTTTCTTGTTAAATAAAATTTATAATATTGAAAAAATATTTTATTTAAATTTGTCATTATCTAATCTGAACATCTCTTAATGCGTGTTAAAAAATTACGTCCTTGCGACTTTTCTATTAAATAAAAATCGTTGCTTCAAAATATACCGGTTTTTGTATATCAAAAAATTGTTTAATTCGATTATATATAGTTGCCTATACAGAAAAGAATTATTCAATTATCGATTTGTGTATTTTCTTGTTAAATAAAATTTATAATACTGAAAAAATATTTTATTTAAATTTGTCATTATCTAATCTGAACATCTCTTAATGCGTGTTAAAAAATTACGTCCTTGCGACTTTTCTATTAAATAAAAATCGTTGCTTCAAAATATACCGGTTTTTGTATATCAAAAAATTGTTTAATTCGATTATATATAGTTGCCTATACAGAAAAGAATTATTCAATTATCGATTTGTGTATTTTCTTGTTAAATAAAATTTATAATACTGAAAAAATATTTTATTTAAATTTGTCATTATCTAATCTGAACCTCTCTTAATGCGCGTTAAAAAAATTACGTCCTTGCGACTTTTCTATAAAAAAAAAATCGTTGCTTCAAAATATACCGTGTTTTTGTATTTCAAAAAATTGTTTAATTTGAGTATATATAGTTGCCTATACAGAAAAGAATTATTCAATTATCGATTTGTGTATTTTCTTGTTAAATAAAATGTATAATACTAAAAAAGTATTTTATTTAAATTTGTCATTATCTAATCTGAACATCTCTTAATGCGTGTTAAAAAATTACGTCCTTGCGACTTTTCTATTAAATAAAAATCGTTGCTTCAAAATATACCGGTTTTTGTATATCAAAAAATTGTTTAATTCGATTATATATAGTTGCCTATACAGAAAAGAATTATTCAATTATCGATTTGTGTATTTTCTTGTTAAATAAAATTTATAATACTGAAAAAATATTTTATTTAAATTTGTCATTATCTAATCTGAACATCTCTTAATGCGTGTTAAAAAATTACGTCCTTGCGACTTTTCTATTAAATAAAAATCGTTGCTTCAAAATATACCGGTTTTTGTATATCAAAAAATTGTTTAATTCGATTATATATAGTTGCCTATACAGAAAAGAATTATTCAATTATCGATTTGTGTATTTTCTTGTTAAATAAAATTTATAATACTGAAAAAATATTTTATTTAAATTTGTCATTATCTAATCTAAACCTCTCTTAATGCGTGTTAAAAAATTACGTCCTTGCGACTTTTCTATTAAAAAAAAATCGTTGCTTCAAAATATACCGTGTTTTTGTATATCAAAAAATTGTTTAATTCGATTATATATAGTTGCCTATACAGAAAAGAATTATTCAATTATCGATTTGTGTATTTTCTTGTTAAATAAAATTTATAATACTAAAAAAATATTTTATTTAAATTTGTCATTATCTAATCTGAACATCTCTTAATGCGTGTTAAAAAATTACGTCCTTGCGACTTTTCTATTAAATAAAAATCGTTGCTTCAAAATATACCGTGTTTTACATTTCAACAAATTGTTTAAATTGAGTATATATAGTTGCCTATACAGAAATGAATTATCAATTATCGATTTGTGCATTTTCTTGTTAAATAAAATGTATAATACTAAAAAAGTATTTTATTTAAATTTGTCATTATCTAATCTAAACCTCTCTTAATGCGTGTTAAAAAATTACGTCCTTGCGACTTTTCTATTAAATAAAAATCGTTGCTTCAAAATATACCGGTTTTTGTATATCAAAAAATTGTTTAATTCGATTATATATAGTTGCCTATACAGAAAAGAATTATTCAATTATCGATTTGTGTATTTTCTTGTTAAATAAAATTTATAATACTGAAAAAATATTTTATTTAAATTTGTCATTATCTAATCTAAACCTCTCTTAATGCGTGTTAAAAAATTACGTCCTTGCGACTTTTCTATTAAATAAAAATCGTTGCTTCAAAATATACCGTGTTTTTGTATATCAAAAAATTGTTTAATTTGATTATATATAGTTGCCTATACAGAAAAGAATTATTCAATTATCGATTTGTGTATTTTCTTGTTAAATAAAATTTATAATACTGAAAAAATATTTTATTTAAATTTGTCATTATCTAATCTGAACCTCTCTTAATGCGCGTTAAAAAAATTACGTCCTTGCGACTTTTCTATTAAAAAAAAATCGTTGCTTCAAAATATACCGTGTTTTTGTATTTCAAAAAATTGTTTAATTTGATTATATATAGTAGCCTATACAGAAAAGAATTATTCAATTATCGATTTGTGTATTTTCTTGTTAAATAAAATTTATAATACTGAAAAAATATTTTATTTAAATTTGTCATTATCTAATCTGAACCTCTCTCAATGCGTGTTAAAAAAATTACGTCCTTGCGACTTTTCTATTAAAAAAAAATCGTTGCTTCAAAATATACCGTGTTTTTGTATATCAAAAAATTGTTTAATTTGAGTATATATAGTTGCCTATACAGAAAAAAATTATTCAATTATCGATTTGTGTATTTTCTTGTTAAATAAAATTTATAATACTGAAAAAAATTTTTATTTAAATTTGTCATTATCTAATCTGAACCTCTCTTAATGCGTGTTAAAAAAATTACGTCCTTGCGACTTTTCTATTAAAAAAAAATCGTTGCTTCAAAATATACCGTGTTTTTGTATTTCAAAAAATTGTTTACTTTGATTATATATAGTTGCCTATACAGAAAAGAATTATTCAATTATCGATTTGTGTATTTTCTTGTTAAATAAAATTTATAATACTGAAAAAATATTTTATTTAAATTTGTCATTATCTAATCTAAACCTCTCTTAATGCGTGTTAAAAAATTACGTCCTTGCGACTTTTCTATTAAATAAAAATCGTTGCTTCAAAATATACCGTGTTTTTGTATATCAAAAAATTGTTTAATTTGATTATATATAGTTGCCTATACAGAAAAGAATTATTCAATTATCGATTTGTGTATTTTCTTGTTAAATAAAATTTATAATACTGAAAAAATATTTTATTTAAATTTGTCATTATCTAATCTGAACCTCTCTTAATGCGCGTTAAAAAAATTACGTCCTTGCGACTTTTCTATTAAAAAAAAATCGTTGCTTCAAAATATACCGTGTTTTTGTATATCAAAAAATTGTTTAATTTGAGTATATATAGTTGCCTATACAGAAAAAAATTATTCAATTATCGATTTGTGTATTTTCTTGTTAAATAAAATTTATAATACTGAAAAAAATTTTTATTTAAATTTGTCATTATCTAATCTGAACCTCTCTTAATGCGTGTTAAAAAAATTACGTCCTTGCGACTTTTCTATTAAAAAAAAATCGTTGCTTCAAAATATACCGTGTTTTTGTATTTCAAAAAATTGTTTACTTTGATTATATATAGTTGCCTATACAGAAAAGAATTATTCAATTATCGATTTGTGTATTTTCTTGTTAAATAAAATTTATAATACTGAAAAAATATTTTATTTAAATTTGGCATTATCTAATCTGAACCTCTCTTAATGCACGTTAAAAAAATTACGTCCTTGCGACTTTTCTATTAAAAAAAAATCGTTGCTTCAAAATATACCGTGTTTTTGTATTTCAAAAAATTGTTTAATTTGAGTATATATAGTTGCCTATACAAAAAAGAATTATTCAATTATCGATTTGTGTATTTTCTTCTTAAATAAAATTTATAATACTAAAAAAATATTGTAAATAATGAATGTATATTAAATACGGGAGGAATTAAAATTATGTTTTTATATCACAATAGGAAATATAAATTTATTTATAAAATTTATATATTACAACATGTTTCGGACTATCGTCCATTATCAAGTGTATTATACAAAAAACTACAAGAATGATACAGAAAATATTACAGTAAGTCAAATTTGACTTGTTGTTGTAATATATAAATAAATTTATATTTCATATTGTGATATAAAAACATAGTTTCAATTCCGCCCGTATTTAATTTACAATAGAATATCACCAAGTAAGCCTTAAACACATCAATTTTTTAATAAATGTATGCTAATAATGCGTCAAAAATAAATAATTATTCACAATTCAATTGAGGGACCGATCGATAATCAATATCAAATGATATACATGTGGAAAATGAACATGGACTATTGGATACAAGACCTAAGTACCAAAGGCAAACATCGAGGCTGTAATTATAATTGTATTGGGGTGGAAATGCCGCATAAGGGTATCAAGTGGTATTATTGCGTACTCCATCGGATATCTGTTTCACTATCATAACATATCTAGTCGAATTTGCTAATAATTACAATATGGCGCGCCATCTACCGAGTGTCTCCGCGAACAATGTACCAACTCGACAGATCCCTGCATCAGAGTGTGAATGTATAAAGACACTGGGTGTATACGGGGCGCGCATTTTGTGTATGTAGTGTAGTATGTACATTCAGTCATAATGTAATTAGAGTTTGATTAATATCAAATGTCATAATGGTGGTGGTGATGGCATCAAGCAGATTTGGTGGGTTTGGGGTGGGGGGGTAAAAGGGTAGGAGTAAGAGGGTTGATAGAAAAAAAGTGTGTGTAATTTTTTTTGGACATTTATAATAATAGATTTTTATTTTGTGTACGTTAAAAAAAGTATTAAAAATAATTTTGTATGTTCATTAATAAAGTTTCAGCGTACTTCCCTAGCTTTCTCTTAATTCGGACAATTGTTTTTCTTTTATAAATACTTTTATAAATTGTTATTTTTTCATTATTTTACATAATTGGGAATTTTTTTATCTACGGGCTTCTATTTTACAAATGATTCATCTCTCCAATTTGCATATTAACTCGAATAAAGTCTTTGCGAAGAGGCAGTTGCTTTCAATTGCCTTTCTGTCTAACTTAAATCACATTCCTCAATGGCACAAGAGTCTTCTACATCTTCCTTTCCTTCATACTTCAATAAACAAACAGGAAGGATAACAAAACCTCGTGAGAAAGCCCAAAATTCTGGCAGACAAACTCCAAATTGAATATAAAATTTAATTGCCCAAATAGTAATATTTTTTGCCTAAAAAAATGTTTGGTACTTCTGTTTATATACTTACATATTAATAATAAAAAAATTCTTTAATGTGAAAGTTAATTAAAAATTCCTACTAAAGTTAGATTTTATCAAAAAAAAGTTTTATTTGTAAAATATATAGTGTCAAAATTAAACCGTATTATTATTTTTAAATAATATATAAAAAATCAAGTTATTCTAGAAATTTTTTTTGAAATAAAATAATTAGTAAAAATTTTTTTTTATACATTTAACAAAGTTTTTTGTATTTTTTATTAAAAATAAACAATATCATGTGTTAAAAATTAAATTTTTTCATTGATGAAAAAAATTAGAGGTTCATTTAATCTAGTAACAAAGAAAAAAGTTTTTTTTTTGTAAATATACTTTCAAAAAATACATTTTTCCTTTATATTTATTTTTTGGATTTGCCACGACACATCTATATGAATATCAATTCACGTGGTGTCTTTATTAATTTTAAAATTAAAGCGTGGAGATGAGAGCGGAAAGGTTGAGCGCCGCCGCCGTGAGCCACGACGGCGTCGGGACGTCGCAAGGCGTCGCCGTAGAATAAATCACGTTTTATTCAATAAGATTTTATATTAAGAAAGCGCAAGCGGTGGCAGTATTTTAGCAGTTCTTATGCACAGGGGGGGGGCGGCTGGGGGACGGCTTTAATCACTACTATAATGCTTTATATCAGGGCCGTACTAAATCGGGTGTTTTAAAACAATTATATTTGGGCAGTGAACTGTAAAATGATTTTTCTTAAATCGAATAAAAATTGATATTTATGCTTTTTGTTCAATTGTTTGTTAGGAACAAAAAATAGTAGCTAAATTTAACAAAAAAAAGTTATTTTCTAAGTTTTTTGAAATTTTAATGAAATCTTTTTTTTTAAAATTGATAATAATTTAGAATTAGAAGTAAAAATTATATTTTTTTTAATTTTTTCAAAATTCTAATAATATAAATTTTTGGTACAAACTAATTTTTAATTTTATTAACAAAAAATATATAATAAAACACCAGATGTCATTAACACAAATCCCTAAAGAAAAAAATACATGAAATTTCGATTGATCAATTTATTTGTCGTTTAGTCCGGCCCTGAGGCGAGTTTATATTTGGGATTTTCAGGAATATGAGCTTTTGACACTTGTGGACCTTCTCCTTGCACGTTGACAGTTTGGTAGTCCTTTATAGTCTTTCTTATAGCATTAAAGAAGCACGCGGGCAACTTGGAATTATGCTAATATCTTCAGCTGCTTTATGCTACAGCTTTGCGTTTGTAGAAGATATTTTTCAACAGTCTTTCGGGTCTTTGAAACAGGTATAAGCCATGTGGTAGTTTTTAACACGTGCAGCATAGTTTAGATTAATAAAAAATCTTACTTTTGTAAGAAATAAAAATCATTATTAAAGAAGAAACATTAGATGATTTTTTTTTTAAAATTGATTAAAAAATTGGAATGCCGTAGTAGGTAAGGGAAAGGAAGTTTCAATAGTAGCAGAATATGGAATAGGAACACGTAATGATAGAGGGGATAGATTGGTAGAGTTTTGTATTAGGAATAAGCTAGTGGTAGCAAACACGCTTTTTCAGAATCACAAGCGCAGGATATATACGTGGAAAATGCCAGGAGATATAGGGAGGTATCAGATAGATTACATACTGGTTAAAGAGAGGTTTAGGAACCAGATTAAGAATTGTAAGAGTTACCCTGGAGCAGATATTGATAGTGACCATAATTTAGTAGTCCTGGACTCAGAGGTCAAATTCAAGAAATTACAGAAGTCCAAACAGGTCAGAGTAGATGTCGATAGGTTAAAATTAGCTGATGTATGTGAAAAGTACAAGCAGAAAGTAGAAATCATGGCTAATGGAACATCTAGGAGCGACATAGATTGCGAATGGAGGGAAATCAGAAATGGGTTAACTACAGCAGCAAATGAAGTATTAGGCACAAAGAAAAGGGCAGGTAGGAGGGAATGGATCACGGAAGAAATAGTTGAAATGATAGAAGCAAGAAGGAAAATTAAAATAGGAAACACAGAAGCAGGACAGAAAAAATATAAAGAACTAAGGAACTTAATTAATAGGAAATGCAAGCTAGCCAAAGAAGAGTGGATAAAAGGAAATTGTGAGGATATTGAGGAGGATATGAGAAGAGGTAAAGTAGATTTGGGCTACAGGAAAATTAAGTCACATTTTTCTAAAGTAAAACCAAAGGGTAACATTATATGTGATAAGCAGGGTAAGGAACTCACAGAAAATAAGGAAAAAGCTAGAAGATGGAAGGAGTATCTTGAAGATTTATATAAAGGTAGGCAGGACATGGACGAGCTAGAAAGTGTGGAACAGATAGATGAGGATGACTTAGGTCCTAGCATACTTAGGTCAGAGTTTCATAGAGCATTAAATGATTTACGGAATAACAAAGCAGAGGGGATTGATATGATACCAGCCGAATTAATAAAACACGCAGGGGAAAAAATGCAGGAGCGATTATACAGGTTAGTTTGTAAAATATATGAGAAGGGAGAAGTACCACAGGATTTTCAGCGTAGTAGAATAGTAACAATGCCGAAGAAAATAGGAGCTAATTTGTGTGAGAACTATAGGACCATTAGTCTACTATCACATGCATCGAAGATATTGTTAAAGATTATTTATAGGAGATTAGAAAATAAAGTAGAGGAAAGGCTAGGAGAAGATCAGTTTGGTTTTGGGAAAAACAGAGGGACGAGAGAGGCGATTCTAGCACTAAGAACGGTAGTAGAAAAAAGAAAGAGGGTAGGAAAGGTAACTTGCATAGCTTTTGTAGATTTAGAAAAGGCATTTGATAATGTAGATTGGGACATAATGTTTAGAATTTTAAAAGAAACGGGTATAGATTATAAGGACAGGAGAATAATTTTTAATTTATATAAACACCAAACTGCCTTAGTTAGAATTGAGGGGGAAGAAGAGGTAGCAAAAATAGGGAAGGGAGTTCGGCAGGGATGTACACTTTCACCGTTATTATTTAATCTATATATAGAAGATGCAATAAACAAAGTAAAAGAAGAGTATAGTGTAGGTGTGAATGTACAGGGAGAGAAAATATATATGCTGAGATTCGCCGACGATATAGCTATATTGGAAGAAAGCGAAAAGAATTTAGAAAGGGTATTGAATGGTATGCAGGCAGTATTGACTAGGGATTTTAACATGAAAATAAATATAGGTAAAACTAAAGTGATGAGGTGTGACAAAAAGGAATGCAGTAGAAAAATGAGGATCTCAATAGGAGATAATAGAATCGAAGAAGTGTCAGATTTTTGTTATTTAGGCAGTAGAATCACAAAAGATAATCGAAGCAAGGTAGATATAAAGTGTAGGATAGCACAAGGTAGGAAGGCATTCGTAGAAAAAGAACAGATTTTAAGATCAAATATTGACTTGGGTATTAGAAAAAGATTACTGAAGGTATATGTTTGGAGTGTAGCACTGTACGGGTGTGAGGCGTGGACTATAGGAAAGGAAGAGAAGCGTAGATTACAAGCATTCGAAATGTGGTGTTATAGGAGGATGATGAGGATTGGTTGGGAAGATAAAGTAACAAATGAAGCTGTACTAGAGTTAGTAGGGGAGAAGAGAAGTATTTGGAGAGTGTTACAGCGTAGGAGAGACAGATTAGTAGGGCATATTCTTAGGCATGGGGGGATTATGCAATTGATCATAGAAGGTAGAGTGGAGGGAAAGAGAGGGGTAGGTAGGCCTAGATTGGAGTACGTGAGTCAGATAGTTGAAGACGTTGAGATGAATAGCTATAGGGAGATGAAGGGATTAGCTCAGGATAGATCGGCATGGCGTGCTGTTTCCAACCAATCTTTAGGATTGCGGACTCTTTAACTAACTAGTCGTTTTAAATATATCTTTAATAGTTCAAACCAACTGTAATTTTAACCTCATTTGTTTTCAATACAATGAAAATTAATAGAAATTCCAAATCCAAATATTTATCTAACTATTTGGTTTTTCAATCTTTATTTTGGAATGATTACTGCTTCTAGTTACGAAAGTAAACTTTACGTATTAAATATTAATAGATATTTCAATGTATGCTGTGTGAAGATAAAGTTAGTACGTTGATGTATTTGGTGCAGATGGATATAGAAGTTTAGTAGTTCTAATGACAAAATCGTTGTCTAATTCGATTTGGAGGTATAAATACCGAAGTTAGTAGTACATGGAATGTGGGTGATGTTAGTTGCAAGTAGTAACTTGGCTTTTGGGGTTAGGTAATACAATTAAGGTTGAGGATAGTATTTTTTGATATTCCATTTTTTTTAGGGGGGGGGGGGGGATATCTAAAATATTATTGGCCCTTCAGTAAAATAACTTGAGATTATTATAAATTAGAAAATGTCTAAAATCACTAAAAAAAAATTGAAATTTTTAATATAAAAATATTTCTAACTGCTGACTTCAAAAATTTCTATTTCTTGGAATATTCATCTCTCGTCTTGCAGATTGAGAAGTCAAATTCTATTAGAAATTTTTGAAAATGTCCCAATTTTACAAAAAAAAAAATCAAAGGGGGGTACCGTTCTCATTTTTCTAATTTCAGTTTTTTTTTTACGATATCCACTACGGGCAAAATTAGTTGCATATTTAAAATCTTAAGCTTTACAAAATTTATTCTCTCGATTGAAAATTTTTTTCAAACGAAAAATATTTAATAAATCTCCACAAACAACATTTCACATCAACCACCGCTTACCGCTTGCTCCACCGCCACTGCCATCATGCTCGCCCAAAAGCACATCGATGCCCCCCTCGCTGAGTATATCGGTGACGGTACTGTCCTGGTACGATATACTGAACGTACTGGCGTCGTCTTGCAATCGTGCCAACATAGCGGCCAAACTGCCCCTGTCCAGATCGTCCGGTTCTTTGAGCTGAAGGGTGACATTTCCATCCGCTGCCGTGCTGTACATAAATACAGCATGGCTGCCACCGTACGGGTGAAGAGGCAGACGAAGAGTCGACGGTGAGGTGGTGTGGTGATTGGTCGTGCTGTGGTGATGGATTGTCTGAAAAAAACAAGATTAAAAAAAATTAGAGTCAGAATATTAACTCGTACATTTGTGTGAATTTATTTTTAAGAAACTAATTGAGTATTTGTAAAATTTAACACGATGTAGATTGTAATTCATTCAACATTTGAAGAAAACTTATTCATGTCGAATTTTTTTGAGTTACGCAAAAAAATGCCTCCCGTAATAAAAATGTGCAAGTTTTTTCTTTCCTTGGTCCATTGATTCGCTGATTGTAGAAAATATTTTTTTGTACTTTAAAATTTGGCAAAAAATTGACGAATTTTTAATAATTCATAATGAATTTAAAAAATATGAAAATTTATGAATTTTTATGAAATTTTTATGAAAATATTTAATCCATCTTGAGATGGGAAATAATATTTTTCTATATTGAATTTTCTTCTACAATAAATTGCAAAATTAATCGAAACATCATCTAAAGCGCATTATTTTAAGGCAAAGAACTACGGATTTTTCAATTTCTTCCTTTGCCAGAATCCAATTTAATTTCAATCAAAATTTCCCAATTTAATAATCTATAACTTCAAATATTCGTTAGTTAAAGAGTCCGCAATCCTAAAGATTGGTTGGAAACAGCACGCCATGCCGATCTATCCTGAGCTAATCCCTTCATCTCCCTATAGCTATTCATCTCAACGTCTTCAACTATCTGACTCACATACTCCAATCTAGGCCTACCTACCCCTCTCTTTCCCTCCACTCTACCTTCTATGATCAATTGCATAATCCCCCCATGCCTAAGAATATGCCCTACTAATCTGTCTCTCCTACGCTGTAACACTCTCCAAATACTTCTCTTCTCCCCTACTAACTCTAGTACAGCTTCATTTGTTACTTTATCTTCCCAACCAATCCTCATCATCCTCCTATAACACCACATTTCAAGTGCTTCTAATCTACGCTTCTCTTCCTTTCCTATAGTCCACGCCTCACACCCGTACAGTGCTACACTCCAAACATATACCTTCAGTAATCTTTTTCTAATACCCAAGTCAATATTTGATCTTAAAATCTGTTCTTTTTCTACGAATGCCTTCCTACCCTGTGCTATCCTACACTTTATATCTACCTTGCTTCGATTATCTTTTGTGATTCTACTGCCTAAATAACAAAAATCTGACACTTCTTCGATTCTATTATCTCCTATTGAGATCCTCATTTTTCTACTGCATTCCTTTTTGTCACACCTCATCACTTTAGTTTTACTTATATTTATTTTCATGTTAAAATCCCTAGTCAATACTGCCTGCATACCATTCAATACCCTTTCTAAATTCTTTTCGCTTTCTTCCAATATAGCTATATCGTCGGCGAATCTCAGCATATATATTTTCTCTCCCTGTACATTCACACCTACACTATACTCTTCTTTTACTTTGTTTATTGCATCTTCTATATATAGATTAAATAATAACGGTGAGAGTGTACATCCCTGCCGAACTCCCTTCCCTATTTTTGCTACCTCTTCTTCCCCCTCAATTCTAACTAAGGCAGTTTGGTGTTTATATAAATTAAAAATTATTCTCCTATCCTTATAATCTATACCCGTTTCTTTTAAAATTCTAAACATTATGTCCCAATCTACATTATCAAATGCCTTTTCTAAATCTACAAAAGCTATGCAAGTTACCTTTCCTACCCTCTTTCTTTTTTCTACTACCGTTCTTAGTGCTAGAATCGCCTCTCTCGTCCCTCTGTTTTTCCTAAAACCAAACTGATCTTCTCCTAGCCTTTCCTCTACTTTATTTTCTAATCTCCTATAAATAATCTTTAACAATATCTTCGATGCATGTGATAGTAGACTAATGGTCCTATAGTTCTCACACAAATTAGCTCCTATTTTCTTCGGCATTGTTACTATTCTACTACGCTAAAATCCTGTGGTACTTAAAATATTCGTACGATTTTTTAAATAGCAATTCAAGTAATCCAAATTAAATTTTACTATTTCACTTTTACGCAATCAAATTTCATTATAACATAACTTTGACTAGAAAAAATGATTCTTCATATTCATAATTTACTAATAAATTTATTAATTCCGATAAAAAATAATTTATTCGTTTTGCATTTCTAATATTTTTTTCATGAAAAATATGTACTAAAAAATCCGCACATTCTAAATGAGCTTTATTACAAAAACTCTTTTCAAAAAATGATTTTTAAATAATCCGATAGTTCTCGAATAATGAAAAAATATTTTTTTTTAAAGAGAAAAATTTGACAAAATTAAAATCTCAGATTAGTTTCAAAAAAGCATGTTCTACTTAAAAACCAAATAAATAGGCAACCATAAATTAACTTTTTCTATTTTTTTTTTGTAGAAGCTTCTAAATATCGCTATTTTTATAACGTACCAAAAATATACACACATGTTTCTATGTTAACAATTATATTAAAGTTTTAATAAAACAAACATTGGCTATAATTAAAAACATACTTATACTAATTCTATATAAATACATTTACCATATGGCGTTTCTATTTAGATTTACATCTAGTATGTAGCCACAAAAGGTCCCGGATATTCCCATTTAGTATCCTGGAACATATCCGAGCTAATATACGGGAATGTCTTGTATTGTGCGCAATTGTTTTTGTTAATTAGGGAAACACAAGTCCGAAATGGAAATGTACCCTTATATATACATACATATTATATTATACAGGCTGATTCGTCCAAAATGCTCGCGCAATTCTATATTAAACCAACCAAAGAAAAAACATTGAAATCAAAACGAAATTTTGTAAGACATTTAAGTAAGAATTTTTTTTTAAATTTGTGTATTAAAAAAAATAGAACAATGAGAAATATTGTTATTTTCGAATGATTTATATAATAATTTTTTAATACATTAATTTTTTTATATATCCGTTTAAATAAATGATTAAAATGTGTTTAAAAAAAATTCAATTATTGTTTTAGATTTTCGTATGAATCACGCTATATAAAATGCATATTTACAAGTGTTTCGTGTATAATAAACCTTTGTTGCGGTTTGTAATGGTTTCCTGTTACATATCTTGCCAATGGGCAGCTTTTTCAATTCGGGAAATACCGAAATTTACGGCCACATAATCATTTATTGCCGCCCGTCTTTCATTTATAATAGAATAAGACCTGACGGAGGAGAATTGCTTCTGCTTTGGTATTTTCATAATTTCGTTACAGTCGAATCGTACTAATTGAAAATATTAAATATTACCCAGCAGGAAATTCAAATTTCATCAGATTTAATAAGCAAAGTTTACATATTTTTGTTTCAAATGAACTTTTTGAATTAATCGTTTTTTACCAGTTGTTTTTTGTACAAAAAAGAACGAGGTTGATTTTTGAAATTAATTAAAATTTACAAGACACTAAAATACAGCCATGAAATCAAGTGGATGATTTTTTTTAGAATGAATGAAAAAGAGCCAATAAAATTTTATGTAACTTTCTATGAAGGTGCAGTATAAAGTTAAATATGTTATATGGGGCAATTCTGAATAAAGATTGCAACAGACGGAGTGCGGAGGGGGATGAGGATTTTACGATTATTGCAATCGTTGAGGGATGAAGAAATTTATTGCTAGTGTATCGAGAAGCAGCTGAAGACCTGAAGAAGTCTTGTTTTACGAGAGAATAGATCGTTTTATCGCCGATGAAGAAAATGGGATCCTATTATGTCTTAAATATTGGACGGTTCGCATTTTAATAGTTTCGCCAGATATTATTACCATCAGTCCTTCGCGATGGACGTACAAAAAAACCAAACACTCATTCTTGTTTATATTTTAAAAAAATCACACAAATAAACAAATTTTATGGTTGCTATGCTAATTTTTTTTTTATCATTATATGTTTTGTATTAATAAATTTTTTTTTATTAAAAAATCGTAAGGACGTAATATTTTAAGCATAGTTGATTAGATAATATAGGCTACCCTTCAATATCACAATTTTCGTATCGTTATTGAACGATTTAAAATTAGATGTCGCCACAATATAATAACAATTTCTCAAAGTCCTAAAACGCCTCCTTAACCTAAAAAAATCACAATACAATCACCTCATGAAGGATATTAATATATTTATATAACCATCACAGAATAATTTTTAATTTATATAAACACCAAACTGCCTTAGTTAGAATTGAGGGGGAAGAAGAGGTAGCAAAAATAGGGAAGGGAGTTCGGCAGGGATGTACACTCTCACCGTTATTATTTAATCTATATATAGAAGATGCAATAAACAAAGTAAAAGAAGAGTATAGTGTAGGTGTGAATGTACAGGGAGAGAAAATATATATGCTGAGATTCGCCGACGATATAGCTATATTGGAAGAAAGCGAAAAGAATTTAGAAAGGGTATTGAATGGTATGCAGGCAGTATTGACTAGGGATTTTAACATGAAAATAAATATAGGTAAAACTAAAGTGATGAGGTGTGACAAAAAGGAATGCAGTAGAAAAATGAGGATCACAATAGGAGATAATAGAATCGAAGAAGTGTCAGATTTTTGTTATTTAGGCAGTAGAATCACAAAAGATAATCGAAGCAAGGTAGATATAAAGTGTAGGATAGCACAGGGTAGGAAGGCATTCGTAGAAAAAGAACAGATTTTAAGATCAAATATTGACTTGGGTATTAGAAAAAGATTACTGAAGGTATATGTTTGGAGTGTAGCACTGTACGGGTGTGAGGCGTGGACTATAGGAAAGGAAGAGAAGCGTAGATTAGAAGCACTTGAAATGTGGTGTTATAGGAGGATGATGAGGATTGGTTGGGAAGATAAAGTAACAAATGAAGCTGTACTAGAGTTAGTAGGGGAGAAGAGAAGTATTTGGAGAGTGTTACAGCGTAGGAGAGACAGATTAGTAGGGCATATTCTTAGGCATGGGGGGATTATGCAATTGATCATAGAAGGTAGAGTGGAGGGAAAGAGAGGGGTAGGTAGGCCTAGATTGGAGTATGTGAGTCAGATAGTTGAAGACGTTGAGATGAATAGCTATAGGGAGATGAAGGGATTAGCTCAGGATAGATCGGCATGGCGTGCTGTTTCCAACCAATCTTTAGGATTGCGGACTCTTTAACTAACTAACCATCACATTGTATATAGCAAACGTATTTAGTTTAGAATTCACGTCAGATTACATATAAAGCATATAATTACAGTTCATATCTGGGCGACTAGATTAGAACCATAAATTGGGCAGCACTGGACATATCGAGTAATATTTATAGCGTTCGAGTGAAATAATCGTATCCCCTAAAGGAATTTGTAGGTTATGTTTAACTAACGTTCGCCCTAGTTCGCCAAAAAGAAATCGTCATTTGCGAAATTAAAATTAAATTAATATTTGTTTGATATTTATTTGTAACTAAAGTCCTGTCATGTTATGTCCATAGTTCTATGGTTGCTATAGTTACGATGTGTAAACATTAACTCGGCGGCCATCATGACTTTACCTCATCATATGGCGCAAAAAACGTCAAACTGACGTTTACAAAATCAAAACAGCATCCTAAAATGTAAATAAATATATTTGGCAGTTTACAACCGTATATAAAAAATATTTCAAATGGCCCCCGCAAAGAAGCTTTTTGAAATATGAAATTGCAAATCCAGTACTGACTTTTGATTTACAAGCTAGCGTTCCATTGTTTTATTCCAGTGTACAAACAACAAAAAACTTATGACAGATACCTATATGTAGCAGGTGTGGCCAAACTCAACCACATGAATTTTTGAGGTGAAACAAATTTTTATATAAACATTTCTATCGAACAATTTAAAATAAAATTGTTTTAATAATACAAATAGGTTATATTGTTAAAAAAATGACGATAATAGTTTTTTTAGTACATGAAAAGAAAAATACTGGTAAGAAAAAAAAATATCATTTTTGTTAAAAAAAAAAGGGGGTCGCGCTAAAATAAATAAAAATCGATAATAATTTTCGTAATAAATAATTTTAAGTAAAAAGAAATATACTGATAGAAAAAAAATATATTATTGATCAAAAAATGTGTCGCGCTAATGAAAAAATTTGGCCATACCTATAAAACACGCTATATTAAGCAACTAAGGCCGTTAAAAAACAAAGAAAAAATCAAATATAGGTTAGCTATGGATTTGATTTATACCATGCGTCGCTGTTTTATTGTGTTGTTTTATACTTTATAGAATAACCTACCTCAGCAAGGGCAAAAAAAAAGTATATATCACCTAGTAATACACATTTTTTAAACAAAGCACTCGCTCGGCGTCAGTATAAAGCGATAAAGCATTCGTATGACGACTATTTAACTAGCCAGTTGTACAAATTGTCTTCAGAAAAAAAATTGAAGACAATTTAAGGGGGCGGTTTGCGTTTGGGACACCCACGTGCCTTATGGTAAACTAACACCACATGCACAAATTCTTAACCAGCAACCATGCCCGAACGAGTCCGCGCCATCAAATCAAATCTTGAGATTTACCATCCAATTGCGCATATAGTGTGTCTCATCAGCGGCGGTATAGTCGGCTCTTTAGTCTAAGATTAAATTTCATTAACGCGCTTGTGTTACGAGTTACGATCCCGCACCGAAGAGGCAACACAATTTATATCCGGGCATATATACGAACGAATTGTTGTTGGATGGCAGAAGAACGATTTATATACAGAATTGGTATTGCGAACTAACAGGAAACTACGAGATGATTACTCTGCAGTTCGTCGGTTTAATATATTCGCGATTAATTTGCGCTGTATTTTAGAGAAAAGTGAAATACGATGGGATTAGCGCAAAATGATTATTAAACGAACAAATTTCAGGGATTTGTTGGTGGGGTTGATTTTGACTCCTCTTTTACCGATTATAAATTTAATGGGTAAAAATGTGCGCACTATTTTAGCCTGATATAGAAAAAAGAACCAGTTCAAATCGTATGCTAATACGAATGTATGCGGATAAGCAACTTAAATCGATATTTATGTACATACCGAAAATATAGATACAAGGGTAGGGTTTTGTTATGGGGCAAAGAAGGCAACAAGTGTCTGATTCCACCCTGTCGAAGCGGAAATTGACAAGCTGCCTATATATACCCTCAAATATATACCGAGCGAGCGTAAAACGTAAAATGCCACGCGAAATCTCGACTGGTTTAATTGATTCATCGGCTCTCCTAATTAAGTTGCGACAAAATATTGTATATACAAGATGTGGGGATTTGAAATCTACATTTGAAAATGTTTGTTTCGTTTGTGTGGCTCAAATGGTTTTCGAGATAACCGCGAAATTATCTCTAAAATGATACTGGACTGGTCATTAAAGACACATTAAAGCATAGGATTTTCTAATTAGTTTACAACAAAACACTCAGTATAAAAGATTTTGAATTTTTAAATGTGAATTTAAAAATGTTCCGTTTCATTTTTATATCTCCAGTAGTTTTCGAGATAATTGAAAAATTGTCCCGAAACTACCGAAGAACTACTAATTGTAATATCGGCTCTCCTAATTAATTTGCAACAAAACATTGAATAGAAAAGATTTAGAGTATTCAAATGTGATTCCAAAAATGTTTGTGTTACTTTTATATCTGCATTCGTTTTCGAGATAATTGGAAAATTGTCCCGAAACTACTGAAGAAATACTAATTGAAACATCGGCTCACCTAATTAATTGGCAATAAAGCATTGAATACAAAAGATTTGGGGTATTCAAATGTGATTCTAAAAATGTTTGTGTTATTTTTATATCTGCAGTAGTTTTCGAGATAATTGAAAAATTGTCCCGAAACTACTGAAGAAATACTAATTGAAACATCGGCTCTCCTAATTAAATGGCAATAAAACATTGAATACAAAAGATTAAAAGTATTCAAATGTGATTCTAAAAATGTTTGTGTTATTTTTATATATGCAGTAGTTTTCGAGATAATTGAAAAATCGTCCCGAAACTACCGAAGAACTACTAATTGTAATATCGGCTCTCCTAATTAATTTGCAACAAAACATTGAATAGAAAAGATTTAGAGTATTCAAATGTGATTCTAAAAATGTTTGTGTTATTTTTATATCTGCATTCGTTTTCGAGATAATTGGAAAATTGTACCGAAACTACTATTTGAAACATCGGCTCACCTAATTAATTGGCAATAAAACATTGAATATAAAAGATTTGGGGTATTCAAATGTGATTCTAAAAATGTTTGTGCTATTTTTATATCTGTATTCGTTTTCGAGATAATTGAAAAAATGTCCCGAAACTACCGAAGAACTACTAATTGTAATATCGGCTCTCCTAATTAATTTGCAACAAAACATTGAATAGGAAAGATTTAGAGTATTCAAATGTGATTCTAAAAATGTTTGTGCTATTTTTATATCTGTATTCGTTTTCGAGATAATTGAAAAAATGTCCCGAAACTACCGAAGAACTACTAATTGTAATATCGGCTCTCCTAATTAATTTGCAACAAAACATTGAATAGGAAAGATTTAGAGTATTCAAATGTGATTCTAAAAATGTTTGTGTTATTTTTATATATGCAGTAGTTTTCGAGATAATTGAAAAATTGTCCCGAAACTACCGAAGAATTACTAATTGAAACATCGGCTCTACTAATTAATTGGTAATAAAACATTGAATACAAAAGATTTAGAGTATTCAAATGTGATTCTAAAAATGTTTGTGTTATTTTTATATCTGCAGTCGTTTTCGAGATAATTGGAAAATTGTCCCGAAACTACTAATTGAAACATCGGCTCACCTAATTAATTGGCAATAAAACATTGAATACAAAAGATTTGGGGTATTCAAATGTGATTCTAAAAATGTTTGTGTTATTTTTATATCTGTATTCATTCTCGAGATAATTTAAAATTTGTCCCGAAACTACCGAAGAATTACTAATTGAAACATCGGCTCTCCTAATTAATTGGCAATTAAACATTGAATACAAAAGATTTAGAGTATTCAAATGTGATTCTAAAAATGTTTGTGTTATTTTTATATATGCAGTAGTTTTCGAGATAATTGAAAAATTGTCCCGAAACTACTGAAGAAATACTAATTGAAATATCGGCTCTCCTAATTAATTGACAATAAAACACTTAATACAAAAGATTTAGGGTATTCAAATGTGATTCTAAAAATGTTTATGTTATTTTTATATCTGTATTAGTTTTCGAGAAAATTGAAAAATTGTTTCGAAACTACTGAAGAGTGGCCATAAACGCAACACTCGACGATTTTAATTGAAACGTCGGTTCTGTTAATTAATTAGCAATAAAACATTGAATACAAAATATTTAGCGTATTCAAATGTGAATCTAAAAATGTTTGATTCTTTTTTTATATCTTCAGCAGTTTTCGAAATAATTGAAAATTTGTAGAGCGTTGTAAACAATTAGTGATATTAACAGATGTTAGCCGGAAAAACAATTTAAATCGATTACTTCACTTAGACACATATTGTCGAAATATTTTGGCCGTTTTATTTAATTAAAAGCAAATGTAAATATTTCTTATAATATTATAAATCTAATCCTCTTTAAGAATAAAATATTACATTAATAAATTTGTAATTCCACAGTTTAAAAATCGCGTTTGTTTGTTTCAAATAAAATAAATCAACATTTCGAAACGATATCTACTTTCTTATGGTTCAAGCCTCACAGCCATACAATATTGCACTTTCATACACCATCAAAAAATACCCAAATCAAAGTTAAATCTTAAAATTTTCCATTTTTTCTGCCTTTCCACTATAAAACATTTCCTATATAAAATGTATTTCATCGGTCGTTCTTAATCTTTAAATAAAAAAAAGGAACTTGATTAGTTTACAGTTCACACAGAAATTCGCAATTCAAAATAGTTTGAAGAGGTGATTAGATGAAAATTGAGAAGTTCAACAAGAGAACAGAACAGATCTGGCCACTCCAAACAATATCCCATCCCGATTGGCAGTGTTGCCGCTACAAGCAATTAGTTGCAGTTTACTGGCACGTCCTATACTCACAACTATTCCGATATTTTACAAGAGCTCTACAACTAGATAACTAATTATGCCACACTACATGTAAATAGGTCAAGAGTTTTATAAATTAACTAAAAACGTTTAAGCTAACTTCAAAGACAAACACAAACTATTTTTAATTAGAAATTGTTTCATTATTCATATAACGGCTGATTATTAGATTTTTTAAATTTCGACAAATTCGACAATAATTGTTTTTAAAACTTTATAACGAGGTTAATCAAGTATTAATAACAACGTCGAATTTTAGGGAAAAAAAAAACACAAAACAGAAGTGTATTATTAAAACTTCACATTTTGTCGAAAGTTTTTGTTGCGGACAAAAAAAAAATGAAGATCTTTTGTTCTTTTTTAATGTATTTTTTCCAGCAGCTCGGTTGGGAACAAAAGCCTTCTTTAAAAACAATTTATCACGCAATGGAAATACGCATGTTCGAGCGCCATTATTATATATAAATATTTCAAGGAAAAATTCCTCCACGCTCTTCGCTGATGGTGAAGTGGAGGATTCTTATTATAGGCCTTATAAAATGTTGATAATGGAGTATGCAAATGAAGATTATTTATAAAACTGATGGGAATAAATTAATATTGAAAATTCTTTTCGTGCGCAGAAGGTACGACCGTTTTTTTTACAGAATTCCGATGAGGTTGATCGTAAAAATGTTTGTAACTATAATAGACGATCATTAATAATATAAGCGCACTTTTATATCAACATCCAAAAGCAGCAACAAATAAAACATTAATTTACATTACAAAATGGAATTTAATTCCAAAATTGATTAGCTTGTATACAAATTTAAATCCTTTTATATTCGCGCAAAACGTCACTTTAAACAGCTCCGTTTTCTCGGCCCTTTGCACTAAATGATAATGCAATTTGCGGGCCGTCTAAAATGGAAATTCATGAACCCTTTAACTTGACAGTTGCAACAACCGTCCTCCCCCTCCACCTCCACACCAAACTGTCAACGTCACCAACTGTCACTCTAGTTGTTAATAAACTCCGATAGTGCGAAGTGTCAGTTCAGTTCGGCGATTGTTTTATAATAAAAAAAAATTGTTTGGCAAACATTTTTTTTAGAGAGATATGTCAATACAATATTTTTTTATAAAAAAAGATAGTTTAGTTCGTTTTTTTTTTTTATATACATTTGCTTTCGATGAGAAATGGTGTTTTAAAAATCCTTAAACGGTGTACATAGAAAATGGCGCACAAAGCAACAACAACCTCAACAACAACAAACAGTCGACGTATATAACAAAACACAATACACATCTCTGCGGGTTCAGTTTTTGGTTCCGGAGGCAGAGTTCGCATGCGAAATAACAGAGCTTTTAATTTCCGTTCTGCCGAATTAATTTTCGGGGCGAAATTAGCCCATAAAATATGCGCACGGTGTATATGTACAGACACGTGTGCCACGTTGGGAAAAACAGAAACAACGAAGATGGTAGTGGTTAAACAATGTAATTACACAAGTGTTTTGTATTATACAGTTACTTTGAAATTGGGCAGCTTTGAAATGAGGAAAAACATAGAAGTTATCGGATAGTACTTGAAAACTTCCATTCTGTTCGTCGATCAAATAAAATATAGTAATTTAGAGGTATTTGAAGTTTATACTAGGCTATTTGACAAACGTTCCGCGCTAGAAGTTGCCTAATACGATCGGAAGCGCTATGATTACGGCGCATGAGTAGAGATGGCGCATGCTCTTTGGTACAAAATATAACATTGCATTATTGCGTATAATAAAATAAAAACGAACACTCATCTACCTCTACTTAAAACATACCCTCAGCCTTGAGGAACAAATCTTTTTCCTGCTATCGGATAGTTCTTTAAAACTTCCATTCTGTTCGTCGATCAAATAAAATATAGTAATTTAGAGGTATTTGAAGTGTATACTAGGCTATTTGACAAACGTTCCGCGCTAGAAGTTGCCTAATACGATCGGAAGCGCTATGATTATGGCGCATGAGTAGAGATGGCGCATGCTCTTTGGTACAAAATATAACAATGTATTATTGCGTATAATAAAATAAAAACGAACACTCATCTACCTCTACTTAAAACATACCCTCAGCCTTGAGGAACAAATCTTTTTCCTGCTATCGGATAGTTCTTTAAAACTTCCATTCTGTTCGTCGATCAAATAAAATATAGTAATTTAGAGGTATTTGAAGTGTATACTAGGCTATTTGACAAACGTTCCGCGCTAGAAGTTGCCTAATACGATCGGAAGCGCTATGATTATGGCGCATGAGTAGAGATGGCGCATGCTCTTTGGTACAAAATATAACAATGTATTATTGCGTATAATAAAATAAAAACGAACACTCATCTACCTCTACTTAAAACATACCCTCAGCCTTGAGGAACAAATCTTTTTCCTGCTATCGGATAGTTCTTTAAAACTTCCATTCTGTTCGTCGATCAAATAAAATATAGTAATTTAGAGGTATTTGAAGTGTATACTAGGCTATTTGACAAACGTTCCGCGCTAGAAGTTGCCTAATACGATCGGAAGCGCTATGATTACGGCGCATGAGTAGAGATGGCGCATGCTCTTTGGTACAAAATATAACATTGCATTATTGCGTATAATAAAATAAAAACGAACACTCATCTCCCTCTACTTAAAACATACCCTCAGCGTTGAGGAACAAATCTTTTTCCTGCTATTTGTCGGCGTTAATCCAGAACATAATTTAACTCGGTTTTATTTTTGTTTTCTCGCCACAAATCACTCAGTATTCCAAGTTTACCTACCACCGTTCCGCGAGACTTATCCCGACCACGGCCGCACCGGATAATATCTGCACAGAGATCCACGTTGCATATTAAGGTGAACAGTTTCATAAAGTGAACAGATAAATTATACAACCGTCGCGGCACCGCTGGCCCAGTTCTTTGTTCCGCCACTGGCGGCGTGGCGTTCGCTAGTAACGAACGCCCAGATATGAAGGAACTTATTGTTGTTGCGACTTCTTATGTCATAAATTCCAGCCGGCGACGGAACAGTTGCCTATATACAAAAGAACATTAACGCAATAGATAAGAAATAATATCTAGGTATAATACAAAAGTAATTTTTATGCAGTGGCGGTTCTTTTCGAGGCCGCAGGGCCGCGCGCCCCTCCTGAACATTGAACGCATCACCGTAGATATATAATTATATTTGCGATATTTTATCTCGGCATTATTTTTCTTAAAAGATAAAGCTTGCGTATATATATATATATATATAGCACAGGGTAGGAAGGCATTCGTAGAAAAAGAACAGATTTTAAGATCAAATATTGACTTGGGTATTAGAAAAAGATTACTGAAGGTATATGTTTGGAGTGTAGCACTGTACGGGTGTGAGGCGTGGACTATAGGAAAGGAAGAGAAGCGTAGATTAGAAGCACTTGAAATGTGGTGTTATAGGAGGATGATGAGGATTGGTTGGGAAGATAAAGTAACAAATGAAGCTGTACTAGAGTTAGTAGGGGAGAAGAGAAGTATTTGGAGAGTGTTACAACGTAGGAGAGACAGATTAGTAGGGCATATTCTTAGGCATGGGGGGATTATGCAATTGATCATAGAAGGTAGAGTGGAGGGAAAGAGAGGGGTAGGTAGGCCTAGATTGGAGTATGTGAGTCAGATAGTTGAAGACGTTGAGATGAATAGCTATAGGGAGATGAAGGGATTAGCTCAGGATAGATCGGCATGGCGTGCTGTTTCCAACCAATCTTTAGGATTGCGGACTCTTTAACTAACTAAAGCTTGCGTTACGATAGCACTCATCCTATCTATTGCAAGCAATAGAGTGAGAGCGACCGATGCAGTATATCATCCGTTTCTTTGGTTCTCGTATCGCAATATATCGACTAATAAGTCGCATATAAACTAGCGACCTGGGTTGCTATAGCAACTTGACGTTACGCTGCTTCTACATCTAAGAATATATCGTTGTTTTAAGCTATTTCAAGCCGCGATTCTTTAGCGTCCGAACAGAGAAGCCTAGTGTAGTATATACGAAAATTGATATAGAATAGCCAGATAAGACAGTTGCATTGTTCTGTGTAGTTACGTATGTACGATTTTGCCACGTGTTTCTGCAAGAATATATTTAATAAAAATGAATAGTGTTAGTTCTTTATTGAAAATAGAGTTTTGTAGACTTTCTCTTGTGGACAAAGTAAAAATTAAAGAATTAGGTAGGTAATTGCCTGATTTAAATTGATCACAAACTTGCGCAAGGAGTGTTAATATCAATGAAAGATAGCAGAGCGGAATACCACTTTCAAGAAATGATTTCTTACTATTATGTTAATTTTTAAGAAATGCGCCCCCCTCTATTGAAATTTCAAGAGCCGCCACTGTTTTTATGGTGGAGAATTTTTAATTGACTTAGTTTGATATATTTAATTTTCTTGCGCATGTCAAATTGCCTATACGAAACAAAAAATTTTAAATCTTCGTGCCAGTTTTTTTTTTTTATACAAGCCATTGTACGGCCTCGGGTTTTATTTGTTGCGTCTTCAGCTATATAAATTCGCCATGTTGGTATAATATGCACGGCATATATATGTGATACATACAAAGTTTACGATTCATTAAATGAATATACACACACACACATATACCGCGAAATGTGTATTGTTCAACATACAACGAGGTTAAGTATTTAAGTTGTTAAAATTGAAGATAGTGCGGAAATTACGAGGCAAATAACGATCTAGCCGTGCGCGGAATATTTAAATATGTAGTTCTAAGTCCGCTCGAGAATAATGGAGGTGTAGAATGCGATTTACCTAAGAATTTCTAGACAAGGGATGATTTGGAGTTTTAATCAGCGAGTTAAAAATCATGCAACAGTGTCGACAGATGCTCAGAAGAAAAATCGAGATTTGTCTGTTTTTTGGGGGGTGGTTAGTTAGACAATGGGCTCAGTTATGCGCGGGTCTTCAAGGCCGTTAATTTCATTATGACAGTGGCTCGAGCAAACGTTTACGGTGACATCTCATAGCGGAAGAAGGAAAAGTGCCGTAGGATATGCTACGACGTGCGTGCATTCTAAGGCAAAAGAAATATTGTGCGATTTTCCAACGAGTAAAAAATTATTTTTTAAGCTAGAATTTATGAAAAGAAAAGTATATGGCCAATATTATTTTAATAAAGAAATTCAATATTTTTAATATAGGCAATTTACATAACGCTTCAGTGTATATGTTTTACAGCAAAAGTCCCATCCACCGTTGCCACATCGAATCTAAATAATAATATTTAAAGAATTGTTAAAAACAATTACTTTTATAAATTGTTTTAGGTATTTTTATAATTCTTATTTAATAATCGTCCTAATAAAAATACTTAATATTATTAACATTGCAGTAAAAATGATTATTATATAAATTACACAATATTGTGTACATTTATACTTTAATTTATGAAGATTTTATTATGGCAACAGTGTTTAGAAATACTACATACGTCATTACACAAATATTTTAAAACTACCTGCCAAAATCATTTCATTCAAATATAAAACTAGCAACTTTGTTTAATAGAAATAATTTTCAAACTTAAAAAATTCTTTACTATTTTTTTAATCAAATAAAGTAGCTTAAATTAAAAAAAATTCTTTATAAAAAAAAAGGTTGATTCTTCCAAAAACATTGAAATTTTAATTATTATACACTGGCGTAGCAAAAATTTACAAAAAAAAACCCAACCGATTTTGTGATTACAAAGCAAGGTTTTGCATAAAAATTAAACTGATTTTGGTGCGACTTTTTAATGTTTTTATTGGATGTTTGCGCGGATATATGTTGATAAAAATAATAAAAAACAATCGCTACGCCACTGCCGTTAGCTCTTGTCCGATATAAAATGAATACGATGTGACCTACAATCTTCATTATATATCTAGAACTGAACTTGTTCGTTAAGTTCGCGAACGATTTAAAATAACACTCGGTGTAAAAAAAATCTAAAATGTAAGTCAAATATTTATTTATATGTTAATATAATTATAATTAAATAATTAAAATCTAATTTGTGTGAGAACTATAGGACCATTAGCCTACTATCACATGCATCGAAGATATTGTTAAAGATTATTTATAGGAGATTAGAAAATAAAGTAGAGGAAAGGCTAGGAGAAGATCAGTTTGGTTTTAGGAAAAACAGAGGGACGAGGGAGGCGATTTTAGCACTAAAAACGGTAGTAGAAAAAAGAAATAGGGTAGGAAAGGTAACTTGCATAGCTTTTGTAGACTTAGAAAAGGCATTTGACAATGTAGATTGGGACATAATGTTTAGAATTTTAAAAGAAACGGGTATAGATTATAAGGATAGGAGAATAATTTTTAATTTATATAAACACCAAACTGCCTTAGTTAGAATTGAGGGGGAAGAAGAGGTAGCAAAAATAGGGAAGGGAGTTCGGCAGGGATGTACACTCTCACCGTTATTATTTAATCTATATATAGAAGATGCAATAAACAAAGTAAAAGAAGAGTATAGTGTAGGTGTGAATGTACAGGGAGAGAAAATATATATGCTGAGATTCGCCGACGATATAGCTATATTGGAAGAAAGCGAAAAGAAATTAGAAAGGGTATTGAATGGTATGCAGGCAGTATTGACTAGGGATTTTAACATGAAAATAAATATAGGTAAAACTAAAGTGATGAGGTGTGACAAAAAGGAATGCAGTAGAAAAATGAGGATCACAATAGGAGATAATAGAATCGAAGAAGTGTCAGATTTTTGTTATTTAGGCAGTAGAATCACAAAAGATAATCGAAGCAAGGTAGATATAAAGTGTAGGATAGCACAGGGTAGGAAGGCATTCGTAGAAAAAGAACAGATTTTAAGATCAAATATTGACTTGGGTATTAGAAAAAGATTACTGAAGGTATATGTTTGGAGTGTAGCACTGTACGGGTGTGAGGCGTGGACTATAGGAAAGGAAGAGAAGCGTAGATTAGAAGCACTTGAAATGTGGTGTTATAGGAGGATGATGAGGATTGGTTGGGAAGATAAAGTAACAAATGAAGCTGTACTAGAGTTAGTAGGGGAGAAGAGAAGTATTTGGAGAGTGTTACAACGTAGGAGAGACAGATTAGTAGGGCATATTCTTAGGCATGGGGGGATTATGCAATTGATCATAGAAGGTAGAGTGGAGGGAAAGAGAGGGGTAGGTAGGCCTAGATTGGAGTATGTGAGTCAGATAGTTGAAGACGTTGAGATGAATAGCTATAGGGAGATGAAGGGATTAGCTCAGGATAGATCGGCATGGCGTGCTGTTTCCAACCAATCTTTAGGATTGCGGACTCTTTAACTAATTAAAATCGTTGTAAATATTAATTTTAGTTTGAAATGTAGAGAAAAAAGAAATTCAGAACCGAAATGTGTAAATATTAATTTATGTGCAATAAGTTGCAAACTAATTTGTATTAAAATTACGTTTAAAATATTCATCCATATTATAATTGAGCACAAACTATTTATTTATCTTTACAAAATGGTTTGATAAATATTTTAGTTATCGATTTAAAATAAAAATGAATAAATAAATATTATAGCAACGTTTAAATAAAGATTTTAATTTCTAATAGAGAAAAATCGTAGTATGTATTAATAATACGGTTTAGAGATTATTCTAATCTTAGTTCAGTTCAATATTGTGCAATTAAAAAAATATATTATCTTATTCGTGTCGTCTTTAATGTTGGATTCTAAAATAATATATTTGTTTTCGTAATAAATAAAATGAATGGCACAAAAATTAGTTATAAAAGAAGAAAATTAATTTGTAAATGCAGTGTATTTGTTGCGTGGTGTGGACAATAGGAAAAAATATGCAAAAAGATTTTTTGCTAGTTTTGTTATTTTTGAGAAAACATCCGGTTAGATAAAACATCGGCAAATTTTAATTTAACATTGTGCTGCAATTAATTTATCAACCGCAAAATCCCGCGCATGAAAATTATAGATTTATATTAATTAAAAAATAATATATTTAATTAAGATATTGCTAAAGATTATTTATAGGAGATTAGAAAATAAAGTAGAGGAAAGGCTAGGAGAAGATCAGTTTGGTTTTAGGAAAAACAGAGGGACGAGAGAGGCGATTCTAGCACTAAGAACGGTAGTAGAAAAAAGAATGAGGGTAGGAAAGGTAACTTGCATAGCTTTTGTAGACTTAGAATAGGCATTTGATAATGTAGATTGGAACATAATGTTTAGAATTTTAAAAGAAACGGGTATAGATTATAAGGATAGGAGAATAATTTTTAATCTATATAAACACCAAACTGCCTTAGTTAGAATTGAGGGGGAAGAAGAGGTAGCAAAAATAGGGGAGGGAGTTCGGCAGGGATGTACACTTTCACCGTTATTATTTAATCTATATATAGAAGATGCAATAAACAAAGTAAAAGAAGAGTATAGTGTAGGTGTGAATGTACAGGGAGAGAAAATATATATGCTGAGATTCGCCGACGATATAGCTATATTGGAAGAAAGCGAAAAGAATTTAGAAAGGGTATTGAATGGTATGCAGGCAGTATTGACTAGGGATTTTAACATGAAAATAAATATAGGTAAAACTAAAGTGATGAGGTGTGACAAAAAGGAATGCAGTAGAAAAATGAGGATCTCAATAGGAGATAATAGAATCGAAGAAGTGTCAGATTTTTGTTATTTAGGCAGTAGAATCACAAAAGATAATCGAAGCAAGGTAGATATAAAGTGTAGGATAGCACAGGGTAGGAAGGCATTCGTAGAAAAAGAACAGATTTTAAGATCAAATATTGACTTGGGTATTAGAAAAAGATTACTGAAGGTATATGTTTGGAGTGTAGCACTGTACGGGTGTGAGGCGTGGACTATAGGAAAGGAAGAGAAGCGTAGATTACAAGCATTCGAAATGTGGTGTTATAAGAGGATGATGAGGATTGGTTGGGAAGATAAAGTAACAAATGAAGCTGTACTAGAGTTAGTAGGGGAGAAGAGAAGTATTTGGAGAGTGTTACAGCGTAGGAGAGACAGATTAGTAGGGCATATTCTTAGGCATGGGGGGATTATGCAATTGATCATAGAAGGTAGAGTGGAGGGAAAGAGAGGGGTAGGTAGGCCTAGATTGGAGTACGTGAGTCAGATAGTTGAAGACGTTGAGATGAATAGCTATAGGGAGATGAAGGGATTAGCTCAGGATAGATCGGCATGGCGTGCTGTTTCCAACCAATCTTTAGGATTGCGGACTCTTTAACTAACTAACTAATTTGTAAATGCAGTGTATTGTTGCGTGGTGTGGACAATAGGAAAAAATATGCAAAAAGATTTTTTGCTTGTTTTGTATTTTTTCAGTGAATAATTTTGACGTATGACAAAGGAATAAAGTTTTGTTATTTTTGAGAAAACATCCGGTTAGATAAAACATCGGCAAATTTTAATTAAAAATTGTGCTGCAATTAATTCATCAACCGCAAAATCGGCGCATTAAAATTATAGATTTATATTAATTAAAAAATAATGTGTTTTAATGCCACAAAAAAAATTGCTAAATTAATAAATTTCAACGATTTTAATTTGTATTCTTAAACAAGTCAAAGCGATCTATATTTTCCTTTGAAATAATAAGTTGATTTAAAAAAATGTATGAAATTATTTATTTTCAGGTTGAGACTTGTCATTTTTTCATTATTAATGGCGGTTTCTTTGGCACTGTTCAAAGAAGAGCCGACATTAGACACCTGCCAATGTTGGGCTGGGTACCGGCCTCAACATGTGGATGGTACCAAAGTCATGTGCGCGGGCCTCAAAGTAACAAAAAAAAAAAAAAAAACATTTACAAAAATCATCGACGAATTTATGAATTCTTTTCGATTTTAAGGTCTTCGCGTTGAAACCGTGCAATTTGGGTCCGCAACCGCCGCATTGCGAATGCGGCGAGGGTGTGACAGGCATATTGACAGATAAAAGTGGTACCTGGTGTTCCCAGTACGACGCTGGCGCCGAAAAACGTCGCTGGGAATGCGAAAACAAAGAAGAATGGACACTGTATAGACTTCAACAAGCAGAATTTCAGAAAAATAATGATTAAATTGTTCTAGTTTTAAATTTTATCGAGGGTGGATGGGGGGCGGGTTCAGGGTGGGGCTTGAGGAAAAAAAGAAAATTTGATGGGGCCATTTTTTTTTGCAAAAATAAAACGTTGAGGATGTAAAATGTTTTATATATAAGCTTTTGTACGAGTTTTTTTAAATAAAATATTTTAATTAAATTATAATGTTTTAGAATATAGTTGATTCTGTTAAAAATCAATCAATTTATTAATTATTGTTATTAATAATCAATTAATATAAATTATTGTTTGGCGCGCTTTTTAATGATTTTGTGATATGCCAAAAAATCGCGCAACATTTTTTTTTTTAATAAATTGAAACTAAAATATTTCGCAAAAATTCTAAGAAAATGTTGGAGAAAATCGGACAAAATTTATTCGCAATATCGTCGGAGTTTAATAAATATTATTTGCAACGTTAAAAGTGGAAAGCGTATAACATTAATACAGCCATTAGTTTTGGAAAATGAGACTTAAGTTCGATTATAATTTCGAAATGGAAGTTTGCGTTGATTCAATTTGAGCTTTTAGGAACGGCAAACCGAAGCTGAAACTAGAAATGTGATCGCGGATGAAAGTAAATATTGTTCGAAGCGCAGCGAAAACAAACAGCGAAGTGGAATTAAAGCGAGAGAACTGGGCAATTAAAATGTATTTTAATTGCTAAAGTTATATTTATGGTAGGTATATATGAACATATCTTCAGGCACTGATTCATTCACCGTTCGTTTTATGGATGTTCGCTATATTGCTTCGATATTCAGAGACGATGAGGAAGAGGAACTTGCAAAAAGTCGACAAGAAGTATTTTTGGTTTTTTTTTTCCGGGTATTTCGCACAAAATGTTTTTTTTTTTAGAAAGATGGTTTCTATGAAGAAGGGAAATTTGTAAGGAGTCTCGAATAAAAAAATTTGATATTTAGCCAAAGTGTTATTTTAATTGTTTCGATGAAGAAGATAAAATTGAAATAAGTCTATTAGAAATGGTTTTTTTTTGGATATTTTTGATTTTGGACAGATGCTTTTCATAAAAAAGAAGAGAAACTTGCAAAAAAATCAAATAGATAAATTTTTCGGTTTTGGATATTGTCAATTTTTTTTTTAGATTTTTTTCGATGTAGGAAATAAAAGTGTTAAATAGAAATATTTTTGGCTCTTGAATTATTTGCAAAAAAATCTTTGTGAAAGAAGAAATATTTAAAAAGACGACTTTTTAAACGAAAGTACTAAAAAAGTAGGCTATTAAATCACAGCAAAAAAAAATCACATTTAGTTTAAAATTAATAAATATATATTTTTTAGTTTATCATTATTTTGTCTATTTTTTAAAAAGCAAAAGAATAGATATTTTTAATTATAGACAACTCTTAAGTGTATATGTCCCTCCACGGTTGCCATATCGAGTCTAAATATGTAGATTTTTAAAGAAACGATTTAAAAAAACTAATCTACAAAGTATCTTCCATGAACTAGAATTTGTTAAAAGAAATATATTTGCCATTTATTCCGTGAAGGAAATAGTTAGTTAAACAGTCCGCAATCCTAAAGATTGGTTGGAAACAGCACGCCATGCCGATCTATCCTGAGCTAATCCCTTCATCTCCCTATAGCTATTCATCTCAACGTCTTCAACTATCTGACTCACATACTCCAATCTAGGCCTACCTACCCCTCTCTTTCCCTCCACTCTACCTTCTATGATCAATTGCATAATCCCCCCATGCCTAAGAATATGCCCTACTAATCTATCTCTCCTATGCTGTAACACTCTCCAGATATTTCTCTTCTCCCCTACTAACTCTAGTACAGCTTCATTTGTTACTTTATCTTCCCAACCAATCCTCATCATCCTCCTATAACACCACATTTCTAATGCTTGTAATCTACGCTTCTCTTCCTTTCCTATAGTCCACGCCTCACACCCGTACAGTGCTACACTCCAAACATATACCTTCAGTAATCTTTTTCTAATACCCAAGTCAATATTTGATCTTAAAATCTGTTCTTTTTCTACGAATGCCTTCCTACCCTGTGCTATCCTACACTTTATATCTACTTTGCTTCGATTATCTTTTGTGATTCTACTGCCTAAATAACAAAAATCTGACACTTCTTCGATTCTATTATCTCCTATTGAGATCTTCATTTTTCTACTGCATTCCTTTTTGTCACACCTCATCACTTTAGTTTTACCTATATTTATTTTCATGTTAAAATCCCTAGTCAATACTGCCTGCATACCATTCAATACGCTTTCTAAATTCTTTTCGTTTTCTTCTAATATAGCTATATCGTCGGCGAATCTCAACATATATATTTTCTCTCCCTGTACATTCACACCTACACTATACTCTTCTTTTACTTTGTTTATTGCATCTTCTATATATAGATTAAATAATAACGGTGAGAGTGTACATCCCTGCCGAACTCCCTTCCCTATTTTTGCTACCTCTTCTTCCCCCTCAATTCTAACTAAGGCAGTTTGGTGTTTATATAAATTAAAAATTATTCTCCTATCCTTATAATCTATACCCGTTTCTTTTAAAATTCTAAACATTATGTCCCAATCTACATTATCAAATGCCTTTTCTAAATCTACAAAAGCTATGCAAGTTACCTTTCCTACCCTATTTCTTTTTTCTACTACCGTTCTTAGTGCTAGAATCGCCTCTCTCGTCCCTCTGTTTTTCCTAAAACCAAACTGATCTTCTCCTAGCCTTTCCTCTACTTTATTTTCTAATCTCCTATAAATAATCTTTAACAATATCTTCGATGCATGTGATAGTAGGCTAATGGTCCTATAGTTCTCACACAATTTAGCTCCTATTTTCTTCGGCATTGTTACTATTCTACTACGCTGAAAATCCTGTGGTACTTCTCCCTTCTCATATATTTTACAAACTAACCTGTATAATCGCTCCTGCATTTTTTCCCCTGCGTGTTTTATTAATTCGGCTGGTATCATATCAATCCCCTCTGCTTTGTTATTCCGTAAATCATTTAATGCTCTATGAAACTCTGACCTAAGTATGCTAGGACCTAAGTCATCCTCATCTATCTGTTCCACATTTTCTAGCTCCTCCATGTCCTGCCTACCTTTATATAAATCTTCAAGATACTCCTTCCATCTTCTAGCTTTTTCCTTATTTTCTGTGAGTTCCTTACCCTGCTTATCACATATAATGTTACCCTTTGGTTTTACTTTAGAAAAATGTGACTTAATTTTCCTGTAGCCCAAATCTACTTTACCTCTTCTCATATCCTCCTCAATATCCTCACAGTTTCCTTTTATCCACTCTTCTTTCGCTAGCTTGCATTTCCTATTAATTAAGTTCCTTAGTTCCTTATATTTTTTCTGTCCTGCTTCTGTGTTTCCTATTTTAATTTTCCTTCTTGCTTCTATCATTTCAACTATTTCTTCCGTGATCCATTCCCTCCTACCTGCCCTTTTCTTTGTGCCTAATACTTCATTTGCTGCTGTAGTTAGCCCATTTCTGATTTCCCTCCATTCGCAATCTATGTCGTTCCTAGATGTTCCATTAGCCATGATTTCTACTTTCTGCTTGTACTTTTCACATACATCAGCTAATTTTAACCTATCGACATCTACTCTGACCTGTTTGGACTTCTGTAATTTCTTGAATTTGACCTCTGAGTCCAGGACTACTAAATTATGGTCACTATCAATATCTGCTCCAGGGTAACTCTTACAATTCTTAATCTGGTTCCTAAACCTCTCTTTAACCAGTATGTAATCTATCTGATACCTCCCTATATCTCCTATATGTAATAATATATATAAAAATAATATATGAAGGAAATATGTACCGTTTATTATTTTTTAATGAAGAAATTGCATATATTTAATATAGGCAATTTGCATAACACTCGTGTGCATATATTTGCATACATGACATATTAATAGTCCTATTCATCGTTGCCATTTCGAAACTAAATACCGATTTTTAAAGAAATATAAAAAAAAATATTTTGTGCATTTTTACGATTTATATTTGTTAATTAATTTAATTTGTTATTAATTTTTTTACTTATGAATTTATAACGGCATGAGTGCCTTGAATGAATACCACATTCGTCATAAATATGTTTCATTTAAATATTACAAAAGTGGAAACTAGTATATATTTTTAAAAATCTATAGAAAAATATACAAAAAAAAATATTATAAAAAAGAAAATAGTTGTTTCTATTAAAAACAACATCATTATAATTTTTAGTAGTATATTTTTAATCAAAATAACATTTGATATAATTTGTTCATCTGTATTAGATAAAAAAATATTAAAATAATTTTTTGGTAAAAGTTTTCGTATAAGAAAAGTGGTGGAATTAATATATATTTAAAAATCTCTTGAAAAATATACAAAAAATAAAAAATAAAAATAGAAAATAGTTGTTTCTGTAGAAGACAACATTATTATATATTTTTTGTAGTATATTTTTAATTAAAATATCATGTGATAAAATTTGTTTATCTTTAATAGAGAAAAAATATTAAAAATTATTATTTTTATAAAAGTTTTCGTATAAGAAAGTGGTTGAATTACTATATATTTAAAAATCTCTCGAAAAAACTACAAGAAATAATAATAATAATAATAATAAATAGTTGTTTCTGTAGAAGACAACATTATTATAATTTTTTTTATAGTATATTTTTAATTAAATTATTATTTGATTAAATTTGTTTATCTATAATAGAGAAATTGGAAACACACAAAATTTGTTTTTTTATAATGGAAAAATTGGAAACACAGAAGCAGGACAGAAAAAATATCAGGAACTAAGGAACTTAATTAATAGGAAATGCAAGCTAGCGAAAGAAGAGTGGATAAAAGGAAATTGTGAGGATATTGAGGAGGATATGAGAAGAGGTAAAGTAGATTTGGGCTACAGGAAAATTAAGTCACATTTTTCTAAAGTAAAACCAAAGGGTAACATTATATGTGATAAGCAGGGTAAGGAACTCACAGAAAATAAGGAAAAAGCTAGAAGATGGAAGGAGTATCTTGAAGATTTATATAAAGGTAGGCAGGACATGGAGGAGCTAGAAAATGTGGAACAGATAGATGAGGATGACTTAGGTCCTAGCATACTTAGGTCAGAGTTTCATAGAGCATTAAATGATTTACGAAATAACAAAGCAGCGGGGATTGATATGATACCAGCCGAATTAATAAAACACGCAGGGGAAAAAATGCAGGAGCGATTATACAGGTTAGTTTGTAAAATATATGAGAAGGGAGAAGTACCACAGGATTTTCAGCGTAGTAGAATAGTAACAATGCCGAAGAAAATAGGAGCTAATTTGTGTGAGAACTATAGGACCATTAGCCTACTATCACATGCATCGAAGATATTGTTAAAGATTATTTATAGGAGATTAGAAAATAAAGTAGAGGAAAGGCTAGGAGAAGATCAGTTTGGTTTTAGGAAAAACAGAGGGACGAGGGAGGCGATTCTAGCACTAAGAACGGTAGTAGAAAAAAGAAATAGGGTAGGAAAGGTAACTTGCATAGCTTTTGTAGACTTAGAAAAGGCATTTGACAATGTAGATTGGGACATAATGTTTAGAATTTTAAAAGAAACGGGTATAGATTATAAGGATAGGAGAATAATTTTTAATTTATATAAACACCAAACTGCCTTAGTTAGAATTGAGGGGGAAGAAGAGGTAGCAAAAATAGGGAAGGGAGTTCGGCAGGGATGTACACTCTCACCGTTATTATTTAATCTATATATAGAAGATGCAATAAACAAAGTAAAAGAAGAGTATAGTGTAGGTGTGAATGTACAGGGAGAGAAAATATATATGCTGAGATTCGCCGACGATATAGCTATATTGGAAGAAAGCGAAAAGAAATTAGAAAGGGTATTGAATGGTATGCAGGCAGTATTGACTAGGGATTTTAACATGAAAATAAATATAGGTAAAACTAAAGTGATGAGGTGTGACAAAAAGGAATGCAGTAGAAAAATGAGGATCACAATAGGAGATAATAGAATCGAAGAAGTGTCAGATTTTTGTTATTTAGGCAGTAGAATCACAAAAGATAATCGAAGCAAGGTAGATATAAAGTGTAGGATAGCACAGGGTAGGAAGGCATTCGTAGAAAAAGAACAGATTTTAAGATCAAATATTGACTTGGGTATTAGAAAAAGATTACTGAAGGTATATGTTTGGAGTGTAGCACTGTACGGGTGTGAGGCGTGGACTATAGGAAAGGAAGAGAAGCGTAGATTAGAAGCACTTGAAATGTGGTGTTATAGGAGGATGATGAGGATTGGTTGGGAAGATAAAGTAACAAATGAAGCTGTACTAGAGTTAGTAGGGGAGAAGAGAAGTATTTGGAGAGTGTTACAACGTAGGAGAGACAGATTAGTAGGGCATATTCTTAGGCATGGGGGGATTATGCAATTGATCATAGAAGGTAGAGTGGAGGGAAAGAGAGGGGTAGGTAGGCCTAGATTGGAGTATGTGAGTCAGATAGTTGAAGACGTTGAGATGAATAGCTATAGGGAGATGAAGGGATTAGCTCAGGATAGATCGGCATGGCGTGCTGTTTCCAACCAATCTTTAGGATTGCGGACTCTTTAACTAACTAGAGAAAAAATATAAAAAATTATTATTTTTATAAATATTTTCGTATAAGAAAGTGGTTGAAATAATATATATTTAAAAATCTTTCGAAAAATATGTAAAAAATAAAAAATAAAAATAGAAAATAGTTGCTTCTGTAGAAGACAACATTATTATAATTTTTTTGTAGTATATTTTTAATTAAAATATCATGTGATAAAATTTGTTTATCTATAATAGAGAAAAAATATTAAAAATTATTATTTTTATAAAAGTTTTCGTATAAGAAAGTGGTTGAATTACTATATATTTAAAAATCTCTCGAAAAAACTACAAGAAATAATAATAATAATATTAATAAATAGTTGTTTCTGTAGAAGACAACATTATTATAATTTTTTTTATAGTATATTTTTAATTAAATTATTATTTGATTAAATTTGTTTATCTATAATAGACAAAAAATATTAAAAATTATTATTTTTATAATAGTTTTCGTATAAGAAAGTGGTTGAAATAATATATATTTAAAAATCTCTCGAAAAATATACAAAAAATAATAATAATAATAATAATAGAAAATAGTTGTTTCTGTAGAAGACAACATTATTATTTTTTTTTATAGTATATTTTTAATTAAAATATCATTTGATAAAATTTGTTTATCTTTAATAGAGAAAAAATATTAAAAATTATTATTTTTATAAAAGCTTTCGTATAAGAAAGTGGTTGAATTACTATATATTTAAAAATCTCTCGAAAAATATACAAGAAATAATAATAATAAAAAATAATTGTTTCTGTAGAAGACAACATTATTATAATTTTTTTTATAGTATATTTTTAATTAAATTATCATTTGATTAAATTTGTTTATCTATAATAGAGACAAAATATCTAAAAATTATTATTTTTATAATAGTTTTCGTATAAGAAAGTGGTTGAATTAATATATATTTAAAAATCTCTCGACAGATATACAAAAAAAAAATTAATAAAAATAGAAAATAGTTGTTTCTGTAGAAGACAACATTATTATAATTTTTTTGTAGTACATTTTTAATTAAAATATCATTTGATCAAATTTGTTTATCTATAATAGACAAAAAATATTAAAAATTATTATTTTTATAAATGTTTTCGTATAAGAAAGTGGTTGAATTAATATATATTTAAAAATCTCTCGACAGATATACAAAAAAAAAATTAATAAAAATAGAAAATAGTTGTTTCTGTAGAAGACAACATTATTATAATTTTTTTGTAGTACATTTTTAATTAAAATATCATTTGATCAAATTTGTTTATCTATAATAGAGAAAAAATATTAAAAATTATTATTTTTATAATAGTTTTCGTATAAGAAAGTGGTTGAATTAATATATATTTAAAAATCTCTCGACAGATATACAAAAAAAAAATTAATAAAAATAGAAAATAGTTGTTTCTGTAGAAGACAACATTATTATAATTTTTTTGTAGTACATTTTTAATTAAAATATCATTTGATCAAATTTGTTTATCTATAATAGACAAAAAATATTAAAAATTATTATTTTTATAAATGTTTTCGTATAAGAAAGTGGTTGAATTAATATATATTTAAAAATCTCTCGACAGATATACAAAAAAAAAATTAATAAAAATAGAAAATAGTTGTTTCTGTAGAAGACAACATTATTATAATTTTTTTGTAGTACATTTTTAATTAAAATATCATTTGATCAAATTTGTTTATCTATAATAGAGAAAAAATATTAAAAATTATTATTTTTATAATAGTTTTCGTATAAGAAAGTGGTTGAATTAATATATATTTAAAAATCTCTCGACAGATATACAAAAAAAAAATTAATAAAAATAGAAAATAGTTGTTTCTGTAGAAGACAACATTATTATAATTTTTTTGTAGTACATTTTTAATTAAAATATCATTTGATCAAATTTGTTTATCTATAATAGACAAAAAATATTAAAAATTATTATTTTTATAAATGTTTTCGTATAAGAAAGTGGTTGAATTAATATATATTTAAAAATCTCTCGACAGATATACAAAAAAAAAATTAATAAAAATAGAAAATAGTTGTTTCTGTAGAAGACAACATTATTATAATTTTTTTGTAGTACATTTTTAATTAAAATATCATTTGATCAAATTTGTTTATCTATAATAGACAAAAAATATTAAAAATTATTATTTTTATAATAGTTTTCGTATAAGAAAGTGGTTGAATTAATATATATTTAAAAATCTCTCGACAGATATACAAAAAAAAAATTAATAAAAATAGAAAATAGTTGTTTCTGTAGAAGACAACATTATTATAATTTTTTTGTAGTACATTTTTAATTAAAATATCATTTGATCAAATTTGTTTATCTATAATAGACAAAAAATATTAAAAATTATTATTTTTATAAATGTTTTCGTATAAGAAAGTGGTTGAATTAATATATATTTAAAAATCTCTCGACAGATATACAAAAAAAAAATTAATAAAAATAGAAAATAGTTGTTTCTGTAGAAGACAACATTATTATAATTTTTTTGTAGTACATTTTTAATTAAAATATCATTTGATCAAATTTGTTTATCTATAATAGAGAAAAAATATTAAAAATTATTATTTTTATAATAGTTTTCGTATAAGAAAGTGGTTGAATTAATATATATTTAAAAATCTCTCGACAGATATACAAAAAAAAAATTAATAAAAATAGAAAATAGTTGTTTCTGTAGAAGACAACATTATTATAATTTTTTTGTAGTACATTTTTAATTAAAATATCATTTGATCAAATTTGTTTATCTATAATAGACAAAAAATATTAAAAATTATTATTTTTATAAATGTTTTCGTATAAGAAAGTGGTTGAATTAATATATATTTAAAAATCTCTCGACAGATATACAAAAAAAAAATTAATAAAAATAGAAAATAGTTGTTTCTGTAGAAGACAACATTATTATAATTTTTTTGTAGTACATTTTTAATTAAAATATCATTTGATCAAATTTGTTTATCTATAATAGAGAAAAAATATTAAAAATTATTATTTTTATAATAGTTTTCGTATAAGAAAGTGGTTGAATTAATATATATTTAAAAATCTCTCGACAGATATACAAAAAAAAAATTAATAAAAATAGAAAATAGTTGTTTCTGTAGAAGACAACATTATTATAATTTTTTTGTAGTACATTTTTAATTAAAATATCATTTGATCAAATTTGTTTATCTATAATAGACAAAAAATATTAAAAATTATTATTTTTATAATAGTTTTCGTATAAGAAAGTGGTTGAATTAATATATATTTAAAAATCTCTCGACAGATATACAAAAAAAAAATTAATAAAAATAGAAAATAGTTGTTTCTGTAGAAGACAACATTATTATAATTTTTTTGTAGTATATTTTTAATTAAAATATCATTTGATAAAATTTGTTTATCTATAATAGAGAAAAAATATTAAAAATTATTATTTTTATAATAGTTTTCGTATAAGAAAGTGGTTGAATTAATATATATTTAAAAATCTCTCGACAGATATACAAAAAAAAAATTAATAAAAATAGAAAATAGTTGTTTCTGTAGAAGACAACATTATTATAATTTTTTTGTAGTACATTTTTAATTAAAATATCATTTGATCAAATTTGTTTATCTATAATAGACAAAAAATATTAAAAATTATTATTTTTATAAATGTTTTCGTATAAGAAAGTGGTTGAATTAATATATATTTAAAAATCTCTCGACAGATATACAAAAAAAAAATTAATAAAAATAGAAAATAGTTGTTTCTGTAGAAGACAACATTATTATAATTTTTTTGTAGTATATTTTTAATTAAAATATCATTTGATAAAATTTGTTTATCTATAATAGAGAAAAAATATTAAAAATTATTATTTTTATAATAGTTTTCGTATAAAAAAGTGGTTGAATTAATATATATTTAAAAATCTTTCGAAAATATACAAAAAAAATTAATAATAATAGAAAATAGTTGTTTCTGTAGAAGACAACATTATTATAATTTTTTTGTAGTATATTTTTAATTAAAATATCATTTGATAAAATTTGTTTTATCTATAATAGAGAAAAAATATTAAAAATTATTGTTTTTATAAATGTTTTCGTATAAGAAAGTGATTTAATAGAATCAATATTTATTTGCACATAAAAAAACTTCTAATCAGTTTATATATAAAATACTTTCACTAATTCAAATAAACAACAACAAAAAAACTCAATTCCACATACACATAAAATACTAATATATATATATATATACATAAACAACAGAGCATGTACAATAATGGCTACTTTTTAAACTTTAAACGTGGAATATAACGAGACTTTTGGTGCTGGCTGCACTTTAATATCTCTTTTATCTCGAGAATTTCTCCGCCTAATTGCCACGCTGCTCTAGATTATTACAAGAGTGTTTCGAGTATACCTGTGATGATGATGAGTGTGTGCCGGCACAATTCCGCCATCCAATGCACCGTATAAATGATTCAAAAATTAACGTACACATCCCAAGAACATTTTCAAATGTTTCCACGCAAAGGACTTGTTAATAGTTCACAGGGACTCGTCCTAACCAAAATTGACGCAAAAAATTAAATATCTCATAAAAATGAGTTTTAAGATGACAATTGTATAATTCGTGCAAAAATTCTTCTGAAATATGTTTTTTTTCTTCTTTGGATGATTTGAAATGTTCGGTTGGAATTAAGTCAAATTATAAGACACCATGTGAGATTCTAGACATATTTTTGTATAACAATTGTTATAAAAAAAAATGTGGTGTGTTAAAAAAAATTTGGGTGTCATGCACATCTAGTTCGGTGTGGTGGCTTAGTGTGTGTAATGTAGGGGACGTAAATGGGTTTAAGCGGAACTGTATGGGTTATGGTTTATGAATACTGCAATCAAAAGTTGAATTATCGTGTAAATTGTAAAATATAATGATTATACAAACATTTGCGAAATTATATTTTCTGTTATTACGGTAATAGAAATGATAGAGTTTTGTGGGAATCGTGCGAGGAGAAATTGGCTGAAAAAATTGCGTTGGAATTTCGAAAAAATGAAATTGTGACGTTTATGCTAAGGATTTTTTTTTGGATTTTATTTTGTGGTGAAAAATTGAACGTATAGTATTATTTAATCGAAATATTAATGTAAAGTGATCTACATCGAATTTTTTTTAATAAATACACAAATTTAACAAACAAAATCTAATAAGAAAAAATTATTCTTTTTTTTTAATTAATATATTTTTCTGTAAAATTCAAGAAATTACAGAAGTCCAAACAGGTCAGAGTAGATGTCGATAGGTTAAAATTAGCTGATGTATGTGAAAAGTACAAGCAGAAAGTAGAAATCATGGCTAATGGAACATCTAGGAACGACATAGATTGCGAATGGAGGGAAATCAGAAATGGGTTAACTACAGCAGCAAATGAAGTATTAGGCACAAAGAAAAGGGCAGGTAGGAGGGAATGGATCACGGAAGAAATAGTTGAAATGATAGAAGCAAGAAGGAAAATTAAAATAGGAAACACAGAAGCAGGACAGAAAAAATATAAGGAACTAAGGAACTTAATTAATAGGAAATGCAAGCTAGCGAAAGAAGAGTGGATAAAAGGAAACTGTGAGGATATTGAGGAGGATATGAGAAGAGGTAAAGTAGATTTGGGCTACAGGAAAATTAAGTCACATTTTTCTAAAGTAAAACCAAAGGGTAACATTATATGTGATAAGCAGGGTAAGGAACTCACAGAAAATAAGGAAAAAGCTAGAAGATGGAAGGAGTATCTTGAAGATTTATATAAAGGTAGGCAGGACATGGAGGAGCTAGAAAATGTGGAACAGATAGATGAGGATGACTTAGGTCCTAGCATACTTAGGTCAGAGTTTCATAGAGCATTAAATGATTTACGGAATAACAAAGCAGAGGGGATTGATATGATACCAGCCGAATTAATAAAACACGCAGGGGAAAAAATGCAGGAGCGATTATACAGGCTAGTTTGTAAAATATATGAGAAGGGAGAAGTACCACAGGATTTTCAGCGTAGTAGAATAGTAACAATGCCGAAGAAAATAGGAGCTAAATTGTGTGAGAACTATAGGACCATTAGCCTACTATCACATGCATCGAAGATATTGTTAAAGATTATTTATAGGAGATTAGAAAATAAAGTAGAGGAAAGGCTAGGAGAAGATCAATTTGGTTTTAGGAAAAACAGAGGGACGAGAGAGGCGATTCTAGCACTAAGAACGGTAGTAGAAAAAAGAAATAGGGTAGGAAAGGTAACTTGCATAGCTTTTGTAGATTTAGAAAAGGCATTTGATAATGTAGATTGGGACATAATGTTTAGAATTTTAAAAGAAACGGGTATAGATTATAAGGATAGGAGAATAATTTTTAATTTATATAAACACCAAACTGCCTTAGTTAGAATTGAGGGGGAAGAAGAGGTAGCAAAAATAGGGAAGGGAGTTCGGCAGGGATGTACACTCGCACCGTTATTATTTAATCTATATATAGAAGATACAATAAACAAAGTAAAAGAAGAGTATAGTGTAGGTGTGAATGTACAGGGAGAGAAAATATATATGTTGAGATTCGCCGACGATATAGCTATATTAGAAGAAAGCGAAAAGAATTTAGAAAGGGTATTGAATGGTATGCAGGCAGTATTGACTAGGGATTTTAACATGAAAATAAATATAGGTAAAACTAAAGTAATGAGGTATGACAAAAAGGAATGCAGTAGAAAAATGAAGATCTCAATAGGAGATAATAGAATCGAAGAAATGTCAGATTTTTGTTATTTAGGCAGTAGAATCACAAAAGATAATCGAAGCAAAGTAGATATAAAGTGTAGGATAGCACAGGGTAGGAAGGCATTCGTAGAAAAAGAACAGATTTTAAGATCAAATATTGACTTGGGTATTAGAAAAAGATTACTGAAGGTATATGTTTGGAGTGTAACACTGTACGGGTGTGAGGCGTGGACTATAGGAAAGGAAGAGAAGCGTAGATTACAAGCATTAGAAATGTGGTGTTATAGGAGGATGATGAGGATTGGTTGGGAAGATAAAGTAACAAATGAAGCTGTACTAGAGTTAGTAGGGGAGAAGAGAAGTATCTGGAGAATGTTACAGCGTAGGAGAGACAGATTAGTAGGGCATATTCTTAGGCATGGGGGGATTATGCAATTGATCATAGAAGGTAGAGTGGAGGGAAAGAGAGGGGTAGGTAGGCCTAGATTGGAGTATGTGAGTCAGATAGTTGAAGACGTTGAGATGAATAGCTATAGGGAGATGAAGGGATTAGCTCAGGATAGATCGGCATGGCGTGCTGTTTCCAACCAATCTTTAGGATTGCGGACTGTTTAACTATATTTTTCTCAGTTATTTTTATTAATATTTTTATTATAATTTTTTCTTAGATAAAAAAATCTCGTTAAATCTTTTTTATAATAAATTTTCGCATTAATGTTTCTTTTTCTCGTTAAAAATAAATAATTTTCGCAACAATATATTTTTCTTCGTATGATTATTTTCATTTTTTCACGTTAAAAAATATTTTTTTGTTACAAAAAATAAATCTCGCAATTATGACATCTTTGTACATTTAAATTACAAACATTTACTGTCTATACGTGCTTGGTATATCGATGGAATCGACCATATGTTTAATACCAATATTTCATGTACTCATTGAGCGTGTGCTGCCAATGGAGAACATTGACGATGAGCAAAGAAAGAAAGACAGGCCAACTGCGCTCATTGCGCCAAAGACACCTGAACGAACAACGGCAACTGTCACATTCGTCTTCCACGACTGTCATCCGGCCTAACTGTGCATTCAAACACTTCTACCTACCGATTATAGTTTAGTCGTTTAGTCTACTAATAATCCTAAACGCGCAAACAACATAAAATTGGTGAATTATCATTTTTATCGGTAAAACAGCATTAATTTTTTTTGATCACTCATTAAATTTATATCGAATGTATCGTGCGGTCAATAAAAAAATAAGTGGGCTTTGAATTTTTTATTTTGACCAAATAGTAGGCATAAAAAGAAAATCTGACGAAACTAATCTAAACCATTGCCAATTTTATCGTTTTTAGGTGAAAAATAAGGTAGGCCTTGACGTAAAACTACAATCCGACAAAACAAAACTTATCTTTCTTTCATTTGTTTAAAAAACTAAATTTTTCACAGCTCACTTGATTTTAACATAAATTTAATCGATCACACAATACAATTTTTCACGGTATTTAATCGTACGGATATAAAAAAATGGAATAATATATATATTTTCTGTCAATGAAAATAATTTTTTTTTAGTTGGTCGACCGTATAATTTATACACGTCAATAAATTGAATTTATTTTTATAAAATAATTCCATGCGCAATAAAAATTGATTTACAGTGATTTTGTATTTTTCCACGTTTGATGAATAATTTTGATTTTAACACGCTTCTTCTATTGAATGCATTTTTTATTATTTAGTGCGCAAAATTGAGGTTGCATAATAAATTCAACTGGACCTGATCGAAATATATATTTTTTATAGTAAAAAATCCGTTGGCGACATAATTTTCAAATAGCTTTCAATTGTGTTTTTTTTTTTAAATTGGAATATACAGACGACGAAATGTTTTCAAAAAATTGGTAAGAATTTTTTGTATAATTATTTTTTCATAACATTTTTTGTATAAACATTTTTTCTGTTTATTTTTTAACTTTCGAACAGATAATTCACAATACAACGAATAGTGCTAATAATAAATGTATTTATTTATATTTTCTAAGTGAATTTAACGATTTATATCGCTCGCAAAATGGAGAAACTAAATAATGGCAATTTAAGAACAACTTTCTTATTTTCTATTTAAAGTAACCTAAACAATAGACTTATACAAAGTGGAAGACTGTTTTCTTAAATTCATAAATACATTTTTTTCATTAGCACTTACGTGAAAAAAAAAATACGAATTTTAAAGAAATTTCTTTGAGAAATTGCCATTGAAAAATAATACCAACAATAAAAATGGGAACAGTAATATTTAAAAAGTATTTTTTCAAAACGATTCTTTAAAAATCAACATTTATATTCGATATGGCAACGTTGCAAAGGTATTTCACTTTGACATATATGCACTGACGTGGTAGGCCAACTTGGCCTACCTAAATTTCAATTCCTATATATACAGGGTTGGGCAGTTATTACGAATCGGAATCTCCTGCGCAAACTAATTCAAATAGAAATGCGAAAAATTGCACTCTTATATAGAATTACGAGTTGCACATCCTAAAATTAATTTCAAGTATACAGGATGAACCGTGAAAGCACAATTAAAACTGGTCTTATTTTTTTAAATGGAATACTATATATATTTTAATCCCATTTCATAGCAGACATTCAAGTACGTATGAACACGTAAATTGTCATTTGTTAGATTGCGGCGTTGCCAAGATATTAGCAATTTTATAAAAAAATAGTTCATTGCAAGCCCCATTTCAAAAAATCATAACATACTTAGAGCGAATTTAAGTAGCACAGTTTTAAATCTGAGTAACCACTAACATGGCATTATTTTTTGTAAATCGGTTTTTCTCCTGAAACATACAGGTGCATGTAAGAGTCATGCCCAAGCCTGTATATATATATAAATTTACACGATATATATTTTCCTGATAAAATACATTATTTATAGACGAAATTTTTTTTTATTCAAAAGTAAAAATGACCAAGAATAAAAATGCGATTTATAACTTTTAAAAAGGTTTTTTTTAAATATTTCTTTAAAAATCATCATTTAGATTCGATATGGCTGACTATGGTATTTCGCTTTGATATATATGCACTGAAGTGTAATACAAGTTGCCTACCCAAAAATATTTAATTACTGATAAAACACACATTTCTGCAACAAAATGTTTGTATGTGTCACCCCCCCCCCCCTGGGTAAAAAAATATATTTCCAAAAAATTGTCGCATCTCTAGCTGTCAATTGCAAAGAACTTTAGCATCAACGATCGTCACCATCGTCACCACGACAACATTTCTTCTACTACTAATAACAAACTGTCAGCCAACTGAAGGGGCCGTACAGAGGTTCGAGGTGTGCTCTTGTTGGTCACACTATACCGCCGAGATCACCTCGGACGGTAGCATGCAATGTGCGAGCGACTTGACATCGCACGTCATGGACTGTAACGTCGTCCAGCCGCCCCGGTGCATGTGCACCGGTCACAATGTCATCACGAAAGATAGACAGGTAGTTGTGATTACAGAATTCGGTTGAAAAATCATCGAAGATGAGCGAAATTTTCGATAAATCATTTAAAAAAAACGCATCATCTGATGATGATCTTTCATTGATTGAAATGTGTGGCATGAGTTAGATTTAATATAGGCGACCGTTCAATAACGTACATAATTTCTGTATAATTGAACTATATTAAATTAGATGGCGCCACAATATGAAATTAATTTTCATCGAATTGATTGGGAATTAAAACTTTCTTTAATTTTCAGGGGACTTGGTGCAGTGTATTTAGAAGAGGAAAAGAGTACCGACGATGGCCCTGCGAAAATCATCAAGAATGGAAGGAATTTTTCGCTAAAAATGCTTATAATAAAAACCTATTGAATGGTTAAATACATTTTCTATACAGAAAAATTCAATTAGAACTTATTATATAATATTTTGTCGCATATTTTTAAATATATATATTTTTTCAATTGTATAAAATATACACGTGCAGTGGCAATCCCCATTATAATAACAATTTCATTTGAAAAAATATATTTTTCTTTCACTGAACGAGTACGTAATGTGTGTTGCATAAGCTTCGTTTTTTAATTTAATTTGTAAAATAGTCTATTATTTAAAAACAATGCTTAAAACGAAGCTTTGTTCATTATAAGCCATTGTTTATTATTTATCAAATCGGAATTTGTATGATTGGATGATAATTCAATTGAAATACCCCCCGAATATCGGGCAATGTCATGTGCGGTTTTAATCACATATGAATATTTCATCGATTTAACGAAACTATTTAATAAATTTCAGCCGAATCTATACATTATCTATGCATAACGTTACCATTATTGATATTTTTATAAAATTCGCCCGTGCGAACATTAATATTGCAAACATTATCTAATATTAATGCGAAATTGCGAAATTCCGAAATATAAAATTTGTTTAATCAACCTAAAACTAGACTGGCGGTTGTAATATGAAAATAAATTTATAGGCAACACCATAGTGATGAGTTGTGACATTAACGAATGCATAATACCATTAGAGTATTGTGCAATCAGTTGTTGAAGGTGGCGTAGAGGGAAAGGAGGGGATAGGTAGGCCTAGGAGTTAATATAAAAAACGTTAATATTTTAGAAGTACATAGCAAAAAGAAT